>JAHPZR010030183.1:0-14659 GCA_019787425.1 Platygyra sinensis | reverse complement strand
ATTGTTGTTTTCATTTGCCTTTTATGAAGTATGTTATCAATATCCGGAATTCAAAGGCCTTTTCAAATATTTTTCAGATAATTTTTCCAAACGAAATTATTTAATTCCCGAGCAAGATCTGGTCTGAGACAGGGTATTAATTTTCGGGACAAGTCTGAAATAGGGGAAGGGAACTGTGACGTTTTTGGTAAATCTCATAATAGTTTATTTTGTTTAATTTTTCTAAGAAGGTCGATCAAATAAACTTATTTTGCTTGCAGGTGCACTTGTGTATATGCTTTTTTTCTTTTGTATTTTATTTTTGTTTCAATTTCTCTTCGTTATCCTTGCCCAACCTCGTTCCCAGGGTCCTCTCTCTACCTCGAGAAAGTTGGATACTTTCACGAGGAAGAGAGAGGACCCTGAGAACGAGGTTCAAACTTGTCTTGGGAAGTTCTCTCATCTTGACAAGAAAATGACAAAAAAAAACAAAAAATAAAATGCATCATAAATAAAATTTTCACGGAGACTTATTTGGGGTGGGATGGAGGCGTCAAAGCAAAACATGAAATGTCCCCAATGAAATGCCCCCAAAATGTCTGATTTAGTTTAAAAGCCGAACGCATCGTGAATAAACTCCTAAGTAAAAGAACGGATCTTTTTTAGAGAAAAAAAGTAGTTTGCAACTTTGCATCCACTTTATCATCAACATAAAGGCCGCGCAACAATCACTGATCATTTTGGATTTGTTTTTGAAGAAAACTCGGTCAGAGAAATCACGTGATTATCAATGCGCCATCGTATTCGAAAAGTTCCGTTTTGAAACTGTTTTCCGTTCACATGAAAAAGAAGAACCCACGTTTTTAAATTCCCCCGGTTTGAAGAGCGTTTCCGAAATTAAGGCTCCGTTTTCGTGACTTAATATTATTGTGGACGGTAGGCCTAACCCTAAAAATGTTCGTGTTCTTAGACTTTTCTAAGGCATTTGACAGAGTATCACATGATCTACTACTGCAGAAGTTGTGTCATTTTGGCATCTCTGGTAGCCTACTTAAATGGTGGAAGAATTACCTGAACCACAAAGAGCAAAGAGTTGTCATAGACGGACGACCTCTACTTGGTCTATTATTCCATCTGGTGTGCCATAGGGTCCCATAGGGTTCCTTACCATTATTTTTTGTGCATTATCAGCGATTTGCCTGACGTGGTCATGATGCCTGGGAATACAATTGCATTGTATGCAGACGATTGTAAACTGACATGGATAACCTGTCCATCAGATCAACAATTTCCAACAAGATTTTCAATCTCACCTGGATTAACCTATGTATTTGGAGTCAGCGAAATCTGATGGACTTTAATGTTGAGAAATGCAAATTGCAGCATATCACGAAGAAAATTATTCCTTTTCACCCTGATCTTAAGTTGAATGGGAGCTCTCTGGAAGAAACGTCCGAATTCTATGATCTCGGAGTGGTTACTAGTAACAAGCTGTCAGTCCTGGAATGCCCACGTTGATAAGTTAAGTAGCAAGGCTAACAAAACTCTTGGCCTTATAAAAAGATCCTGCAAAGGTCTGAAAGACGTGAACACCCAAAGAGCTTTGTACTGTGTCTCCACATCTTTCGATCTTCACTGATCTTTTCGACTTTCTGGTAAAGGGAAGGTAGATGTGTATCGTATGTGTATGTGCTTCATTGTCTCGACCCTTGTCACACCTCGCCATCGATGCGTCATGATGCATGAAATTGATGTATACAAGGACAGATTTTAAGTTACACACCACAATTTGACACTACTTTAAGAAATAAAGGTTATTATGTAAAACTTGGAACGCGCAGATGGATTAATGACTACGTAAAATTTGTCATTATCAACAGAATGTGCCGCAGCATTACTATCTTTTAGATACCCTAGTATATATTCTTTTTAAATCCTGATTATGTTGCTGCTCGCTCGCTACGCCCGCTTTGCAGCAAAAAGGGAGTACGAATTTTTACCAGAATGCATTGCCGCAATGCATTCTGGTAAAAAAGTGATTTAACCAGAGCGCACTACGGCGTCACGGACTACACGAAGATGTCACGCCATCTTCTCGTGTGGATTCCAATAAGAAAGGTTCAATGGTGGTTATGTCTTGCTCTGATTTGCCTGTGAAAAGATGTGAAGGAGATTGTGCTTGACTTTCATAACTCTTGCGTTTTTTTAATTAATGCAGTATGTGAAAGTTTGTAAATTCGGACGATTAATTGTAACGTCTTAGTTTTGAACTTGGTATGTCATTTCTTAGCCGCAGTCTTGCCAGTCCTTGGTGTAATTCTCAAATGAATAGAAATCGTCGTTACGGAAGCTTGTAGAATAATTTAAACAAATGGAAACTGTAGAGCACGCTAATTTCATATATGTTGCGATCTATTCCTTTACATCTCAGACATCTGAACATGAACTTAGGCTAAAGCTTGCGGAGCATTTTCACACATTGCGACGGACGCGTCCTCGGCACGGTCTGTCAACATTGTAGAGACATTTAAAGCGTACCGGTACAGAATTTATTAGTTAGATTTCTGCTCCTACAATTCAGTTCCACATCTTTCGATTTTGACGATCTGGTAAAAGCGAGGTTCAGTGATGTGTACCGTTTTATGTCCAGACATAAATGTAGATCACTATGTGCTTTTTTGTCACGATCATTGAAGTTGATGTATCCTCACGATTTGGCACTATTTTGAGAAATAAATGTTAATGCCAAGTCTTACAACACGCTGCTATAGATGAATCACTGCGTATAAAATATTTCACCAACAACAGAATGTTCCGCAACATTATTATCTTTTAGATAGCCTAGTTTAGTTGTTTTGCTTTGCTGCTTAAGTGTATATATAAAGGAACCAACGTCGAAACCAGTGTTTTAGTTAAAGTTCAATTAGCTGTAAACACAACCTGCTGTTATTCAATTAAGCGAAAACTGATTTGTTTTACCTCAACTGTATTACGCGTCCAAGCTGTAACTCAACCTGCTAGAAATCGTGTTATCTACCTGCATAATTTTGCAAGTAATTAATGTTTTAGGATAGCTTTGGTTCAGCCAATAGACTTTCAGAAATCATTTTGGTATTCTGTAATGCGACTCCTTTGGATACGATGTAATAGGCCCTTTGCAGCTGTGGTCACGTGACCAAATTTTTCCCAGAAAATTTTTATATTATGGGCTATAACTTAAAGAATACCAGAAGTGGAAAGAGCGCATCGAAAATACCATAATGGCCAAGTTTGAGCCCCCTGGAATGAAAGAGTTAAGTTTATACGACAGTTTGAATTTTCGGAAAATTTAGAAGTTTTGTATGGGAAATGTTGCTGGAGAGTAAGGTCTTGCTCTCCAGCAACATTTTCCATACAAATCTTCTAATTCTTTTAAAACTTCAGACTGTCATAAAATCTCATCTTTTAATGATGGGGGCCTCAAATTTGGCCATTTTGATATTCTCGACATGCTTTTTCCATTTCTGGCATTTGTTAAGCTATAGCCCATAATTTTATGAAAAGTAGGTCACGTGATGGCTTAGCTGCATAGGGCCTATTGATGCATATTGCGTCATTAGTTAAGGCTTAAATGCAACTGGCTTTAAGGGCTTTGTTTGGTTACGTCCTTGCTATGTCCAGGATGGTATAGTCTGCTAATTACAGTTTGCGTTGGTGCCAATCTCCGTGTGAAGTTCTTCTGTCTCAAGGAAGTTCGCTTGCCGTGGTTAGATCCCGACCTTCCGCAGCCAGCGAGTCCCTAGGGAAAGGCCTCATCAAAGAGAATTTTTATAGTGTTTCCGCATCCGTCCGTTGTCCTTTTGTGAAGGCAAAACCTGTTTTCACAATACAGGCCCGTAACAAGCAGAAAATGACTAGGGGGGCTGAGCGACTAGTAGTAGCCCACATTAATTTCCTCCCTCCCGCTTCGGTCCCTCGGTTAAAGCATACTTCTTGGTACATGTCAGATCACAACAGTTGTGTACAATACCTCTTGTTTTGTCTCTAATTTTCGGTTTGTGTTGACTTTGACGGAATAGAGAACTTTTTTGGGATATCGTTCGCGGAAAATTTGCCAAGCAATTGCTTTCTATTTACTTTCTCCCCAACGAAGTCATTAGCTACGTTTACAAGGGTGAGAGCATCTGTTCTATCCTTGTGAACATGGAACATCATGAGGTGGTTGAGTCTAGAGTCTCCCGTTGTTGGGCGCAAATACGTCTTCACCCGCTTTAAAGCTGAAAACGATCTTTCACTAGCGGCATTGGTTGCTGGCATGACAGCTTTCCCAGAGTAGAAATTTCGCTCAATAGTTTTCTGCGGGAGCTATCAAGGGACTTCAAGAAGGTTACCAAAAAGACTAAATGAGGTATCACTCTGATCTTTCAGTAAGGCTTTTACGAGCTGGGCAAGTCTGTTACCTTGAGCTGTTGAGGTGGATGAATCTTGCAAGGCGCGACTGACGTTGTCGGTCTGCCTCAGAAGTTGCTCTCCCAGGGTACTGACCAAAATAAAAATTGAAAGTTGTCATCATACTTTGAACACCTCGTATTGCTTTTATTTCCGTGTCTTTTGACACGATTAGCGACCAGTCCCATAGTTCCATTAGTTCAGCATGATTATTGATAACTGCTGCTAATGCTTTGCCACGCACAGTCCATCTAGTAGGGCAAAATGCATGTACACCACACGTGACTCATTCTTGGTTTCGGCTATTATTTTGTCTAAACTTTGTATTTCTTTGCGGTGACTTTTTAACCAGCTTTCCAATTTCGCGTACTGTGTCAAGTGAATTACTGGTGCATGGAACTGATTTTATGGCATCAGTGACAGCCGGCCAGATTTAAGGCATGTCCATAAGCAATTTCCGTTGATGGTTTTAAAATTTACGTAGCTACTCCAGTTTTCTCGCCTGCCATCGTCGCTGCTCCATCATAAATTGCATTGAAGAACAAGAGTACATAATCTTGTAACTATGATCGACAATACTTTGAAACTGTAGCTTCCATTGACAGCTGTCTATTTTAGTAACAAAATTCCACTTTTGCAGCAGAAATTACAATTTCTGAAAATTTCTGGGGGGGCTCGAGCCCCCCCCCCCCCCCCTCCACCCTGCAGCTCCCCTTGCTACGGGCCTGCAATATGACACTGAAGAAACATTATGCTGGGACGGATTGTCGACATGTGAAATATGCTGCCACTATCAATTCGTCATGCTTCTAGCATATTTGGTCTTAAAAAGCGAGTAAGGGATTATTCAACTTCAAGCGGCTTGAAGCTAAAAAATGAAAATGTTTAATTCAATTTAGCTGTTTTAGATTTTTTTCCAGGTGGTCTGCCTAGTATGGTGACTTAAGGCGGGGGTACACGGCTGAATTTAAGTGAAATTTTGGTAAGTTTAAAGAGAGGTTAAAAGGGAAGAAGAGGGTTATAGAACACCACCACGCGCTTTGTGTTGCTTGCCGTCAGTGAAGAAGCACTGAAAGAAATGACTTCAATTGTTTTTCGTTCAATGTATAATAAAACAATTTGTTAAATTCGGTTTTTGTGATATCCAGAATAATCAAGGTCTCGGTAAGGGCTATCAGCCTCAGCCTTCGGCTGACAGCATTTACCTCGACCTTGATTATTCTGGATATCACAAAAACCTCATCCAATAATTGTTTTTAGTAAATTCTCAGCTCCGACTATTGCATTTCTAGCTTTTTGATTGGCTAAAAAACTCCGATTATGAGCCAATAGTCGGAGTTTTACGTCATGTGGAAAATAGTGAGCCAAGTTTAAAATTTTTCGCTTTGTAAAATGGTGGAAATAAAAATCGGTGGCAAAAGCCGGTTTGAGAATTTACTAAAACAATTATTCCATTCGCCCTTGTTGGATATGAAGTCAGATTATAACCAACTCGCGCTACGCGCTCGTTGGTTATTTTATCACTTCATATCCAACGCGGGCTCATGGAATAACTGTTATACAAGCTTTCGACTTTCTTAACCTGTTAACTGCAGTCTTAACTGGCGAAATGGTTTATAGACGCTAACAAATTCTAAAATGTAGTGTGATAAAATACAAAATTATTGGAGAAACTTAAGAATCTTTGTTAAAAATAATGTTATATTGTCCTGGGATTGAGGGTTGATCTAGTATACCAGGATTCCAGGAACTTTCCGTGATGAGAGTTTCCCTTGTCAATGATGAAGGCGTCGGTTATGTGTGTGCGACCACGCATGTGCGATCCTGGAGCCTTTTGGCCGGGAGCAGTTTTCACTCTTCCCGGCTCATGAGTTCTCTTTTCCGCGTAGTAAAAATTCACCGACATGTGCTTTTACTGAGGTATTTTTAGCCGGAGAACGTTTTAATATTTCTCCATGATTCATTCTGGCTTCAGCTTTTCTAAATTTTCAAGTGCATTAGTGTCGTTTTTTTAATGTAAGTCAATTACTAATCCTTTAAGATAATTAAATATAAAGACAAGTCCAGGGATTAATTAATAACACTGTGGCAATCAGGGTTTTTTGTATAAACACCTTAATAATTGTAATAGCTTCAATGAAGCAGTCACAGCTTACACACTGGATTACTAGTTTAATTTCCGACAAAGATTTACCATCTACAATTGTCAATTTCAGTTAAAGAACTACCTTTGAGCTTATTGGACGTAATAACAATTGGATGCAATTAGTGTTTCTCAAGGCTCCATCAAGACCAAAAAGCCTTGCAAATTAATAAACTTTTGTATAAATGGCGTCTTACTTTGAATAACAATATTTATACATCCTGAGGCTCACATTCATGTAAAAAATTCCACAAGAACGGGGCTAAAGGTGCCTAAAGTATTGTTATTCAAATTTAGGAGCCATTTATGCAAGGTAGGGTCTATGCCGGAAGAAAATAGCCTCTAGAGAGTTCGATCTTTTTCTTTGATTTGTTCACTTTTTAGCTCTGTTTATACACTTTATTAGCCTCGGTATATACTGATCTAGCCACTGCCAATATGACTATTAATCTGGAATAGAGCCAAACTTAAATATTGTAGCAATTTTTTTTTGTATTGTAATAAACGAAACCTTGGTTTTCAACCAACATTCAAAACTGTTTAAAGATGTCGTTGGATTAAAGATAAAAAAATAACAATCTTCTTTAGTTCTTCGAGACTAACGTTGGCCTTTGACTAATTCAGCTTTTTGCTTCATTGCAAACAAGTGCATTATGTTTTAAGTGAAATGTCATGCATTTATTAATCCTTAACTAAAGATAATAAATTAAATTTCTTCTTTAGCGAGCCTTTTTTGCGCATTTTTTTTTGTCGTTACACTTTTAAGAATATAATATTTCTCAGATAACGATTTTTGGCAGAGCTAGAGGGTTAATTAATCGCTTAAGTGCTCAGAGAGAAACTTAAGAGTTTGTTTGACTATAATCGGATTTTGTTGTGTCTGACCTTGTGGCCAGACCAAGAAACGTTCACGAATACTATATTTACCGTATATGTCTTTCTTCGCCAATGTTCCCTTCAACTTGCATTCCAAACCGACGTATTTTTGTAACCTTGTGTTTGGATCGTTAACGTCGCATAAAAAAATGTTTTAAGAAATAATTGGACAATTAAATTATTAAAAGCCTCTTACGTGACCCTTGATCTTGACGTCATGCTCATTCACCGGTTAACACCCAGCTTCCGGTATTGTCCATATTTGACATTATTCGTATGCAAGAGGTATGCGAACTATTCGCGAAGTTGCTGGAATGATTGACAGAAATAGACACCCGACTAATTCCGAACCAATCCGACGCAGTACGAATTGTCAGACGCCGTAAGAAGCTGTAGGGTTCGCTTAGTTGTGAACTTATTTGTCTGAGTTTTAGACCGTAGAAGTCCGTTAGGTTGATAATCTAACAAGAACGGCGAATTAACAAGTGGATATCTGAAATTGTCCTGCAAGTTACCATGGAAGATTTGGGTATGTTTGATTTCTGTTCGAATATGTGGCTAATTAAGTCAATTGGTGTTATGGTCTTTCCCAATCTGTGGTCGTTCTTGCGAAAATCTTTGCGTCTTTTTGGAAATGGAAACCTGTTTTTATTTGACATTCTGCTCTTGAAAATCAGCGTAGAGATTCCGCAAGTTAACCTGTTTCTAATGTTCGTAAACAGCCTAGGAATTTTTATTGCAAAGGTAGATTTAGTTATGGAATGCAGGACCATCTAGTCACGTTGCCTTGAAAGGAGCATCGCAACTTGGCGAGAAGAAAGTCACATAGTTGGAATGAGCCTGGAATGACTCAAATTCAGATCACACTTACCACGTTAATCTTGTGTCAGAGAATACGACGGCTTTATTTTATTGTTTGTGTACACTTGTTTCAGCTGATTTGAAATTATTGACAGTCAAAGTTCAGGTCTTGCATTTCGTTCCGACGTGAGCAACTTTCATATCTACATTCCGATCTCGGCCGATTTCCCTGTGAAAACAAACTCACAGATTCCAATCCTCACGATTACAAAGTAGCGAATTTGAATGGACGTCACACTTGGACGTCTTCTTTTCTTTAGTGATTCAGCATATTTAATATTTTCCTCTAGCTGCAATGGCAGCTTGCAGTTATTTTGCGGGTTTCGAGTGAATGACGCGCGGGCTTCAAGCGTCTAACTCCCGCAAGGAAATTGAACTCCGTACGAGGTTTTCGTGTTCAAAAACACATGTCAATATACTCTTGAATAATTTATAGCGCTTTGTGTTATTTTATTGTGCTTTGGTGAGGCAAATGATGGGCCATACATCCAACAGCATGTTGTTACATATGTCATTCAGCGACACGCGGTATGGTGGTTCGGACGGAATGAATTTTTAAACCCAGAGCGAAGTGAAAAACGTTTGGACACGATCGATCTCGAGATCTGGCGGAGAGAACCGTAAAATTGAAAATACTATGCCGGGTAAAACGAGGAAACCCTCTGTGGAAGAAAAACTGAAACAAAATATTGAATTTTTAGATGCACTGCTGGCAGATCTTCAAGCGACAAGCCCTACTGTTTCTGCGTCGCCTACAGAACCAAGAGGAAGACAAACAGCAAATGGACGAGACTCCCCCGATATTCCACCACCTCTACCCCCGCCTCCAGCATTCGAAGCCTTCGATCCTCAAGGATCCAATCCCAAAGACAATGTGTTATTCCCTCCACCTGCTCCTTCATCGAGTTTGGGCCAGAACCTCTCTGAGTTGGACAGTTTATTGGAAAATCTAAGTAATCCTCTGCCTTACTCCTCGGATCAACCAGGTAAGTCGTAAAAATTCATTCGCTAGGCCTATATTTTTTTATGGCTAACGATTTAAAATAGAGAATTTTTTATTTAGTTATTCTTTTGTTCATTATTTCGGAATATATTCGAGGTAAGATTTAATCCATATTTAGTATTGTGCAAGATTTCTTTGATTTATAACACTAGTATAGTGTCCGTTTGAAACTAAATTTAAGCTTTGAGCAATCGAAAATGCCCTGACTCTCAGACTCATATTTTTAAAATATAATATCACAGAGTATAAAATATAAAGTTCAAAATATGAAAGCGTGTGGTCCTTTGTGTTCATCGACCATTACAACTTGCGCGTTAAATTTTCAAGACAGTACCAAAATAAATGAACTGTTTGCTCATTTTACCTCAGAACAAATAATACTTAGCCATTTCTTTTACAATCCAAGATTAAATTTTGCAGTTTATGGGCAAAGGTTCTTTTGCAAGTAAATAATCTTTGCTCAAAGAAATAAATTTCTTGGCTTAAAACGCAGCTGTTCTCTGTTGTTGTCAATTGCCTTTATTTCTTCCTTGCACCTGTGTTAAATTGAAATCAATAAGCTTATATTCCTTGTAATTTGCTTTAATATTGCAAGTTAGCACACAGTCCCTCGTTATTTGGACACAATAATAATTGGGAACAGAAACAATGTTCTAATGCTAAACGTCGTTGCAAAGGAAAATTTTAAATGTGGTGCCAATTATAATCCAAAGGAACTGAATTGAAATTTATGTTATCTTGTAATATTATAGTCAGCTGAAATTATCATCAAGCATTGACAACTTGTGGTCTTGCATGTTGCAGTTTATTTGGTTAATTTACACTTGTTAATGTTAAATCTTGTTTAATGCAATTCAAAACAAAGCTCACCCCCCAATGTGATGACAAAAAATAGGCTTAAGAATTTTCAAGCCATTTGTTGTGAGTATCTGTGAACATTCTCTTCCAGAATCCTTGAATATCACTCATTGTTGGCATATTTTTGTTTTTTTAACATTTCGTATTTCTTAAAAGAAGATCAGAAGGACAATAGAAAGTAACAGAGCTTGTGGAACTTGCTCTTATCAACAAATAAATGTTTTGTTTCGTATCTTTTGTTGGTGATACTTGTGGTTTCTCAATCCTTGTTAGTTTACAAACTTTCACATCATGGTTGAAAGTAAAGAGAGTATCCTTGTGTAAAGGGAAAATAAACTGCATTTCCTGTCAAAAGCAGAAGTCTTCTATTAAAAAAAAATACTTGAACTTTAATGTGCTGTTGTGAGAAATGAATTACCTAGTAATTATAGTTTTTATTGTCAACAAGAAATGAATTTTAAAATTTATATTTTTTAAAGCATAGTATGAAGTGTGGTAAAAATAATATAAAATGCAAATTATTTGCATAACCGTTACTCCTGAAAACAGGGCAACATTTTCTTTGTTTTATAAATTAAAAAGCTTAATTAAAAGCTATTAAGTCCATTATCGAATGTATAAATAAACAATAGTCTCCATTTGGCGCGAAAATATGCGAGGATATTATCTGTTCCGAGAAGCGAACAGTTTTCCGAGAGCGTAGCTCGAGGAAAACTGTGAGCTTCGAGGAACAGATAATGTCCAACGACAAATATCCGAGCATATTTTCGCCCCAAATGGAGACTATCGTGTTTATTATCCTTCAAATCTTTTACGCAACGCGCGCAGTTTTGAAAATTGGGGTATATTTAACAATTATCCTGCGAAATCGCGCGGAATATCGTCTGATACTTAGCCGACGAGGCCGTAGGCCGAGTCGGCTAAAATCAGACGATATTCCGCAAGATTGAGCAGGATAATTGTTTTATGATTCAACAAATTGATAACAAAATTGATTTCCAAGCTCGTAACATTTTTAAACCTTTCTGTCAACATTTTTTCACTTCACTTTTTCTTCCCACGTACGAAGCTACGTATATCGCCGGATATCGGTCACCTACGGATGACGGATATCGAGAGCATCATGACCATATTTGGATAGTGTTACAATTTGTTGAATAATAATCTCGGATATCCCCCAGTTTTAGCTGGGGGATATTCGGTCACGTAACGTGTTTAGAGCAATCACGCGCGAGCGAAAAGATTTGATGGATTATAATTAACAGTATTAAAGAGGCACCTTTTCTATTTATAAACTACAAGCAAAGCTTGGAAACTGAAAATTAATGCCATGAGTTAAGCTGTATCACTGTGTTTATTTAAAGTGCCATGTCGCATAGTTGGCATAGCAACTAGTCCCCCTTTATTCTAAAAGCAAGCAAACTAGCTTTAGGTCAGTTACATTAATAAACTGTGAAAAAATACAAATGTAGTAAAAGTTTGCTATATTTTTTTAAGCAGCAGCTGAGGTACCTGACCCCACTAATGGGGTTTTTCTCAAGCCTTGGTTTTTTTATCACGCTGAACAATGCTGAAGAAGTGTTATCCCTTTTAGGAGCAGATTTGCAGTGAGATTTTTAAAAGTATTGACAAACGGTTTCTGAAGTTCATTCAGTTTCGAAAGGTCTGCTGGAAACTCATCAATTATGTTATATATTTGTTAATCCAAAATGCAAACTGCAAAACAAAGATGTGAAAAAACTTTGAATTTCAATGCTGTGGAAGTTTGAATCAGTTGTTAGTAGCACTTAATGCGAGGAATAGCTGTTGGCAAGAAGTTAAAATAAACTATTAAACCAGAATTTGTCCCATGGTTGTATGCCTATGGTAGAGGAGGTTCTCATTATTGTCCTTTAGCAGCTTGATTTCACTCTCTTATTTAAATTATAATGATTTGCCTGTGTTCAAAATACGTAAAAGGGGTTGTTGTGACCATTTCCTTTTGTTATCATTCTAGCCAAGCGAATAAGTGCAGAATCACCACGTGCTAGTCAGTCATCACCATCTCCAAGGGTGGCAGTAAATGGTCGACCACCTAGCTATAAGGGGCCTGCAACAGCAGTTGCTTATGATATGAGATCAGGTATTTATATCACTGTGAAAATAACCAGTAATTTTTTTAGGTTATCACTTTAACTAAAATTAAAAAAGATGTATTAACTATAAACTGACAGAACTTTGAAAATTTAATCAGTTAATACTAGTAGTTATACAGGTTCACAGTGAATTGTGAAGAGAAACTATGAATCACTTTTGCTTCCATAGTATTAAAATTGGCCTTGTCTCATTGGTTTTATCATTATCATTGACCAGTATAGACGGAATCAGCATGTAATACATCCAGAAACACTAAACAATCCAGTACACTCTTAAATAAGCTAACCCTACTTGTTAACCACTAATTCTTTAATCCTAACCTTAAACTGGCATCATTCATTGATGTTCCAGTGTTACAAAACATTTGGTAATCTGCAGTATTGGACATATACTCTGGCTTGAGTCCTGTCAATTTTTAAGGCACTATTTTTACTGATGATCATCACTGCACAATGATGAAATAATGTCAATTACAGGGCTTAAAAAAAAAGTTGAATTCCACCTTCCCTATGGGGCAAGTAGATCCCATATTGTGCTTTCCTTGGGCAAAACTTACTTTCTTATTTTAAAGATTTAGTTGGCAGATAACTTGCCTGATACCCTGTCCACTGGGCAAGTGAGAATTAAACATTACTGGCCCAGGAGGAAACTCTAGTGGTACTTGTCGTGGACGATGCGACAACTCCTTTTCTTAGCCCCGCGTTGTTTAGAGTGTATTACGTGGCTTGCTCTTGCTGCTGTCCATCATTCAGGGTTTTAGCTCTTTTGCTTGTGAAAATTTAAAAAACTTAGCTTTATTGCAGTTAGTACAACAAATAGAGAATTTGATTTTTTTTTGTCAGCTGATGGACGTTATGGAGAAAGAAATGGACCCGAGAGCCCCAAAGGCCAGGTGACCACAGCTCAAGTTGTTTCTCCCATTCCCTTGCGTGGTCAACTCCAGCAGACAAGAGACCTTGACAACAGGCAGTCCCGTACAGCATCAACAGCAACCAAGGAGCTTGATGACTTGATGGCATCTCTGTCAGATTTTAAAGTGAATGTTACTGCAGCGCCCACTCCATCACAAGCAAGACTCAGTGGAGATTATGCAAAACCTAACAAGTCTAAACCTGCAAGTACTCCTGGTTAGTGTGTAAATCAAAATTATGCACATTTACATGTACATGCAGTAATGCTTTTACTGATGTCATGCAATATCAACAATTTTTTCGTAGTTTTCGTTGTAGTTCTCAGATTCATTCTAGTTCTCAGAATCTTTTAGCTGTGCTGAAATCCAGGTTAAGGACCCATGGTGATGTTGGGCAAGACAAGTTTGTCATTTTGATCTTGTTTATGGCAGAATGGCTTGAAAAAGTGTGAAAATCTGATCATCTTAAAAAAAAGTTGTTTATCAAATTTTCACTAACTATGGGAATTATGCAGTTCCAGAAAATACCATACCCACCCCACAGAAGATCATTAGAAATTGTAGGAGATGCGAGGTCCCACAGGGTCTGTATGGGTCATGGAAAGTTGTGGGAAAAAATAGTTAAGTCTGGTACATTCATCACTGCACCTGTCAAAACAAGAATAAAATAAATTTATTAATGGTGAGTTTGTGAGCAATTAGCCTCCCATGCAGCTATTAGAATTGCATGTGTTTTGATAAACATGAGATTACAAAAAAAAGAGCAAATTTTAAGTGACAGCCCTGGAAAAATGATGATGTCCATGGAAAGTCATGGAATTTGAAGAGCTCAAAAGAGTATGAACCCTGTCTTAAAAGACAAGTGGTCTCAGAAGTTTGAAACCGAGCTAGAATCTTTAGGGGATAGATATTTTCTGGCTAAACACATCAAAGAAAATGTTTAAAAACAGATTAAGAAATTACATGTCTTAATCATGGGTCTTTCTTGTTTTCCCCAGCTACTGTTGGTAAAGTGAGCCAGCTAGACTCCATGCTGGGTTCACTTCAGACGGACATGACCAGACAAGGAGTCAGCACGACAAAGAAAGGAGAGTGTGGGGCATGCAACAAACCAATCATCGGACAGGTTTGCACTGCATTGGGTCGCACCTGGCATCCAGAGCATTTCACTTGTGTTACCTGTGAAGTGCCTTTAGGTGCTACTAATTTCTTTGAACGAGATGGAAGACCTTTCTGCGAGAGAGATTACCATGAGCAGTTTGCTCCAAGATGTGCTTACTGCAGTGGACCCATCTTAGATGTAAGTTCTGATCTTGTTCAGGTCTATCTTTATTAACCAAGTGCTAAGGCCATGTTAGGAGATTATCAGCCCGACATCTTGTGCAGGTCACTGCACAGTCTTGGTTATACAAAAAGACTGAGGGCTGATATTCTCCCAGCAAGCATGGTTAATAAGGGACTAATT
>JAHPZR010030181.1:0-23782 GCA_019787425.1 Platygyra sinensis | reverse complement strand
AAGCTTTCGACTTTCTTAACCTGTTAACTGCAGTCTTAACTGGCGAAATGGTTTATAGACGCTAACAAATTCTAAAATGTAGTGTGATAAAATACAAAATTATTGGAGAAACTTAAGAATCTTTGTTAAAAATAATGCTATATTGTCCTGGGATTGAGGGTTGATCTAGTATACCAGGATTCCAGGAACTTTCCGTGATGAGAGTTTCCCTTGTCAATGATGAAGGCGTTGGTTATGTGTGTGCGACCACGCATGTGCGATCCTGGAGCCTTTTGGCCGGGAGCAGTTTTCACTCTTCCCGGCTCATGAGTTCTCTTTTCCGCGTAGTAAAAATTCACCGACATGTGCTTTTACTGAGGTATTTTTAGCCGGAGAACGTTTTAATATTTCTCCATGATTCATTCTGGCTTCAGCTTTTCTAAATTTTCAAGTGCATTAGTGTCGTTTTTTTAATGTAAGTCAATTACTAATCCTTTAAGATAATTAAATATAAAGACAAGTCCAGGGATTAATTAATAACACTGTGGCAATCAGGGTTTTTTGTATAAACACCTTAATAATTGTAATAGCTTCAATGAAGCAGTCACGACTTACACACTGGATTACTAGTTTAATTTCCGACAAAGATTTACCATCTACAATTGTCAATCTCAGTTAAAGAACTAACTTTGAGCTTATTGGACGTAATAACAATTGGATGCAATTAGTGTTTCTCGAGGCTCCATCAAGAACCAAAAAGCCTTGCAAATTAATAAACTTTTGTATAAATGGCGTCTTACTTTGAATAACAATATTTATACCTCCTGAGGCTCGCATTCATGTAAAAAATTCCACAAGAACGGGGCTAAAGGTGCCTAAAGTATTGTTATTCAAATTTAGGAGCCATTTATGCAAGGGAGGGTCTATGCCGGAAGAAAATAGCCTCTAGAGAGTTCGATCT
Organism: Platygyra sinensis; assembly: GCA_019787425.1. Lineage (NCBI taxonomy): Eukaryota > Metazoa > Cnidaria > Anthozoa > Scleractinia > Merulinidae > Platygyra > Platygyra sinensis. The sequence goes on along the minus strand of JAHPZR010030181.1, from coordinate 22,842 downwards.
TTTTCTTTGATTTGTTCACTTTTTAGCTTCGTTTATACACTTAATTAGCCTCGGTATATACTGATCTAGCCACTGCTAATATGACTATTAATCTGGAATTGTAGCAATTTTTTTTGTATTGTAATAAACGAAACCTTGGTTTTCAACCAACATTTAAAACTGTTTAAAGATGTCGTTGGATTAAAGATAAAAAATTAACAATCTTCTTTAGTTCTTCGAGACTAACCTTGGCCTTTGACTAATTCAGCTTTTTGCTTCATTGCAAACAAGTGCATTATGTTTTAAGTGAAATGTCATGCAGTTATTAATCCTTAACTAAAGATAATAAATTAAATTTCTTCTTTAGCGAGCCTTTTTTGCGCATTTTTTTTTGTCATTACACTTTTTAGAATATAATATTTCTCAGATAACGATTTTTGGCAGAGCTAGAGGGTTAATTAATCGCTTAAGTGCTCAGAGAGAAACTTAAGAGTTTGTTTGACTATAATCGGATTTTGTTGTGTCTGACCTTGTGGCCAGACCAAGAAACGTTCACGAATACTATATTTACCGTATATGTCTTTCTTCGCCAATGTTCCCTTCAACTTGCATTCCAAACCGACGTATTTTTGTAACCTTGTGTTTGGATCGTTAACGTCGCATAAAAAAATGTTTTAAGAAATAATTGGACAATTAAATTATTAAAAGCCTCTTACGTGACCCTTGATCTTGACGTCATGCTCATTCACCGGTTAACACCCAGCTTCCGGTATTGTCCATATTTGACATTATTCGTATGCAAGAGGTATGCGAACTATTCACGAAGTTGCTGGAATGATTGACAGAAATAGACACACGACTAATTCCGAACCAATCCGACGCAGTACGAATTGTCAGACGCCGTAAGAAGCTGTAGGGTTCGCTTAGTTGTGAACATATTTGTCTGAGTTTTAGACCGTAGAAGTCCGTTAGGTTGATAATCTAACAAGAACGGCGAATTAACAAGTGGATATCTGAAATTGTCCTGCAAGTTACCATGGAAGATTTGGGTATGTTTGATTTCTGTTCGAATATGTCGCTAATTAAGTCAATTGGTGTTATGGTCTTTCCCAATCTGTGGTCGTTCTTGCGAAAATCTTTGCGTCTTTTTGGAAATGGAAACCTGTTTTTATTTGACATTCTGCTCTTGAAAATCAGCGTAGAGATTCCGCAAGTTAACCTGTTTCTAATGTTCGTAAACAGCCTAGGAATTTTTATTGCAAAGGTAGATTTAGTTATGGAATGCAGGACCATCTAGTCACGTTGCCTTGAAAGGAGCATCGCAACTTGGCGAGAAGAAAGTCACATAGTTGGAATGAGCCTGGAATGACTCAAATTCAGATCACACTTACCACGTTAATCTTGTGTCAGAGAATACGACGGCTTTATTTTATTGTTTGTGTACACTTGTTTCAGCTGATTTGAAATTATTGACAGTCAAAGTTCAGGTCTTGCATTTCGTTCCGACGTGAGCAACTTTCATATCTACATTCCGATCTCGGCCGATTTCCCTGTGAAAACAAACTCACAGATTCCAATCCTCACGATTACAAAGTAGCGAATTTGAATGGACGTCACACTTGGACGTCTTCTTTTCATTAGTGATTCAGCATATTTAATATTTTCCTCTGCAATGGCAGCTTGCAGTTATTTTGCGGGTTTCGAGTGAATGACGCGCGGGCTTCAAGCGTCTAACTCCCGCAAGGAAATTGAACTCCGTACGAGGTTTTCGTGTTCAAAAACACATGTCAATATACTCTTGAATAATTTATAGCGCTTTGTGTTATTTTATTGTGCTTTGGTGAGGCAAATGATGGGCCATACATCCAACAGCATGTTGTTACATATGTCATTCAGCGACACGCGGTATGGTGGTTCGGACGGAATGAATTTTTAAACCCAGAGCGAAGTGAAAAACGTTTGGACACGATCGATCTCGAGATCTGGCAGAGAGAACCATAAAATTGAAAATACTATGCCGGGTAAAACGAGGAAACCCTCTGTGGAAGAAAAACTGAAACAAAATATTGAATTTTTAGATGCACTGCTGGCAGATCTTCAAGCGACAAGCCCTACTGTTTCTGCGTCGCCTACAGAACCAAGAGGAAGACAAACAGCAAATGGACGAGACTCCCCCGATATTCCACCACCTCTACCCCCGCCTCCAGCATTCGAAGCCTTCGATCCTCAAGGATCCAATCCCAAAGACAATGTGTTATTCCCTCCACCTGCTCCTTCATCGAGTTTGGGCCAGAACCTCTCTGAGTTGGACAGTTTATTGGAAAATCTAAGTAATCCTCTGCCTTACTCCTCGGATCAACCAGGTAAGTCGTAAAAATTCATTCGCTAGGCCTATATTTTTTTATGGCTAACGATTTAAAATAGAGAATTTTTTATTTAGTTATTCTTTTGTTCATTATTTCGGAATATATTCGAGGTAAGATTTAATCCATATTTAGTATTGTGCAAGATTTCTTTGATTTATAACACTAGTATAGTGTCCGTTTGAAACTAAATTTAAGCTTTGAGCAATCGAAAATGCCCTGACTCTCAGACTCATATTTTTAAAATATAATATCACAGAGTATAAAATATAAAGTTCAAAATATGAAAGCGTGTGGTCCTTTGTGTTCATCGACCATTACAACTTGCGCGTTAAATTTTCAAGACAGTACCAAAATAAATGAACTGTTTGCTCATTTTACCTCAGAACAAATAATACTTAGCCATTTCTTTTACAATCCAAGATTAAATTTTGCAGTTTATGGGCAAAGGTTCTTTTGCAAGTAAATAATCTTTGCTCAAAGAAATAAATTTCTTGGCTTAAAACGCAGCTGTTCTCTGTTGTTGTCAATTGCCTTTATTTCTTCCTTGCACCTGTGTTAAATTGAAATCAATAAGCTTATATTCCTTGTAATTTGCTTTAATATTGCAAGTTAGCACACAGTCCCTCGTTATTTGGACACAATAATAATTGGGAACAGAAACAATGTTCTAATGCTAAACGTCGTTGCAAAGGAAAATTTTAAATGTGGTGCCAATTATAATCCAAAGGAACTGAATTGAAATTTATGTTATCTTGTAATATTATAGTCAGCTGAAATTATCATCAAGCATTGACAACTTGTGGTCTTGCATGTTGCAGTTTATTTGGTTAATTTACACTTGTTAATGTTAAATCTTGTTTAATGCAATTCAAAACAAAGCTCACCCCCCAATGTGATGACAAAAAATAGGCTTAAGAATTTTCAAGCCATTTGTTGTGAGTATCTGTGAACATTCTCTTCCAGAATCCTTGAATATCACTCATTGTTGGCATATTTTTGTTTTTTTAACATTTCGTATTTCTTAAAAGAAGATCAGAAGGACAATAGAAAGTAACAGAGCTTGTGGAACTTGCTCTTATCAACAAATAAATGTTTTGTTTCGTATCTTTTGTTGGTGATACTTGTGGTTTCTCAATCCTTGTTAGTTTACAAACTTTCACATCATGGTTGAAAGTAAAGAGAGTATCCTTGTGTAAAGGGAAAATAAACTGCATTTCCTGTCAAAAGCAGAAGTCTTCTATTAAAAAAAAATACTTGAACTTTAATGTGCTGTTGTGAGAAATGAATTACCTAGTAATTATAGTTTTTATTGTCAACAAGAAATGAATTTTAAAATTTATATTTTTTAAAGCATAGTATGAAGTGTGGTAAAAATAATATAAAATGCAAATTATTTGCATAACCGTTACTCCTGAAAACAGGGCAACATTTTCTTTGTTTTATAAATTAAAAAGCTTAATTAAAAGCTATTAAGTCCATTATCGAATGTATAAATAAACAATAGTCTCCATTTGGCGCGAAAATATGCGAGGATATTATCTGTTCCGAGAAGCGAACAGTTTTCCGAGAGCGTAGCTCGAGGAAAACTGTGAGCTTCGAGGAACAGATAATGTCCAACGACAAATATCCGAGCATATTTTCGCCCCAAATGGAGACTATCGTGTTTATTATCCTTCAAATCTTTTACGCAACGCGCGCAGTTTTGAAAATTGGGGTATATTTAACAATTATCCTGCGAAATCGCGCGGAATATCGTCTGATACTTAGCCGACGAGGCCGTAGGCCGAGTCGGCTAAAATCAGACGATATTCCGCAAGATTGAGCAGGATAATTGTTTTATGATTCAACAAATTGATAACAAAATTGATTTCCAAGCTCGTAACATTTTTAAACCTTTCTGTCAACATTTTTTCACTTCACTTTTTCTTCCCACGTACGAAGCTACGTATATCGCCGGATATCGGTCACCTACGGATGACGGATATCGAGAGCATCATGACCATATTTGGATAGTGTTACAATTTGTTGAATAATAATCTCGGATATCCCCCAGTTTTAGCTGGGGGATATTCGGTCACGTAACGTGTTTAGAGCAATCACGCGCGAGCGAAAAGATTTGATGGATTATAATTAACAGTATTAAAGAGGCACCTTTTCTATTTATAAACTACAAGCAAAGCTTGGAAACTGAAAATTAATGCCATGAGTTAAGCTGTATCACTGTGTTTATTTAAAGTGCCATGTCGCATAGTTGGCATAGCAACTAGTCCCCCTTTATTCTAAAAGCAAGCAAACTAGCTTTAGGTCAGTTACATTAATAAACTGTGAAAAAATACAAATGTAGTAAAAGTTTGCTATATTTTTTTAAGCAGCAGCTGAGGTACCTGACCCCACTAATGGGGTTTTTCTCAAGCCTTGGTTTTTTTATCACGCTGAACAATGCTGAAGAAGTGTTATCCCTTTTAGGAGCAGATTTGCAGTGAGATTTTTAAAAGTATTGACAAACGGTTTCTGAAGTTCATTCAGTTTCGAAAGGTCTGCTGGAAACTCATCAATTATGTTATATATTTGTTAATCCAAAATGCAAACTGCAAAACAAAGATGTGAAAAAACTTTGAATTTCAATGCTGTGGAAGTTTGAATCAGTTGTTAGTAGCACTTAATGCGAGGAATAGCTGTTGGCAAGAAGTTAAAATAAACTATTAAACCAGAATTTGTCCCATGGTTGTATGCCTATGGTAGAGGAGGTTCTCATTATTGTCCTTTAGCAGCTTGATTTCACTCTCTTATTTAAATTATAATGATTTGCCTGTGTTCAAAATACGTAAAAGGGGTTGTTGTGACCATTTCCTTTTGTTATCATTCTAGCCAAGCGAATAAGTGCAGAATCACCACGTGCTAGTCAGTCATCACCATCTCCAAGGGTGGCAGTAAATGGTCGACCACCTAGCTATAAGGGGCCTGCAACAGCAGTTGCTTATGATATGAGATCAGGTATTTATATCACTGTGAAAATAACCAGTAATTTTTTTAGGTTATCACTTTAACTAAAATTAAAAAAGATGTATTAACTATAAACTGACAGAACTTTGAAAATTTAATCAGTTAATACTAGTAGTTATACAGGTTCACAGTGAATTGTGAAGAGAAACTATGAATCACTTTTGCTTCCATAGTATTAAAATTGGCCTTGTCTCATTGGTTTTATCATTATCATTGACCAGTATAGACGGAATCAGCATGTAATACATCCAGAAACACTAAACAATCCAGTACACTCTTAAATAAGCTAACCCTACTTGTTAACCACTAATTCTTTAATCCTAACCTTAAACTGGCATCATTCATTGATGTTCCAGTGTTACAAAACATTTGGTAATCTGCAGTATTGGACATATACTCTGGCTTGAGTCCTGTCAATTTTTAAGGCACTATTTTTACTGATGATCATCACTGCACAATGATGAAATAATGTCAATTACAGGGCTTAAAAAAAAAGTTGAATTCCACCTTCCCTATGGGGCAAGTAGATCCCATATTGTGCTTTCCTTGGGCAAAACTTACTTTCTTATTTTAAAGATTTAGTTGGCAGATAACTTGCCTGATACCCTGTCCACTGGGCAAGTGAGAATTAAACATTACTGGCCCAGGAGGAAACTCTAGTGGTACTTGTCGTGGACGATGCGACAACTCCTTTTCTTAGCCCCGCGTTGTTTAGAGTGTATTACGTGGCTTGCTCTTGCTGCTGTCCATCATTCAGGGTTTTAGCTCTTTTGCTTGTGAAAATTTAAAAAACTTAGCTTTATTGCAGTTAGTACAACAAATAGAGAATTTGATTTTTTTTTGTCAGCTGATGGACGTTATGGAGAAAGAAATGGACCCGAGAGCCCCAAAGGCCAGGTGACCACAGCTCAAGTTGTTTCTCCCATTCCCTTGCGTGGTCAACTCCAGCAGACAAGAGACCTTGACAACAGGCAGTCCCGTACAGCATCAACAGCAACCAAGGAGCTTGATGACTTGATGGCATCTCTGTCAGATTTTAAAGTGAATGTTACTGCAGCGCCCACTCCATCACAAGCAAGACTCAGTGGAGATTATGCAAAACCTAACAAGTCTAAACCTGCAAGTACTCCTGGTTAGTGTGTAAATCAAAATTATGCACATTTACATGTACATGCAGTAATGCTTTTACTGATGTCATGCAATATCAACAATTTTTTCGTAGTTTTCGTTGTAGTTCTCAGATTCATTCTAGTTCTCAGAATCTTTTAGCTGTGCTGAAATCCAGGTTAAGGACCCATGGTGATGTTGGGCAAGACAAGTTTGTCATTTTGATCTTGTTTATGGCAGAATGGCTTGAAAAAGTGTGAAAATCTGATCATCTTAAAAAAAAGTTGTTTATCAAATTTTCACTAACTATGGGAATTATGCAGTTCCAGAAAATACCATACCCACCCCACAGAAGATCATTAGAAATTGTAGGAGATGCGAGGTCCCACAGGGTCTGTATGGGTCATGGAAAGTTGTGGGAAAAAATAGTTAAGTCTGGTACATTCATCACTGCACCTGTCAAAACAAGAATAAAATAAATTTATTAATGGTGAGTTTGTGAGCAATTAGCCTCCCATGCAGCTATTAGAATTGCATGTGTTTTGATAAACATGAGATTACAAAAAAAAGAGCAAATTTTAAGTGACAGCCCTGGAAAAATGATGATGTCCATGGAAAGTCATGGAATTTGAAGAGCTCAAAAGAGTATGAACCCTGTCTTAAAAGACAAGTGGTCTCAGAAGTTTGAAACCGAGCTAGAATCTTTAGGGGATAGATATTTTCTGGCTAAACACATCAAAGAAAATGTTTAAAAACAGATTAAGAAATTACATGTCTTAATCATGGGTCTTTCTTGTTTTCCCCAGCTACTGTTGGTAAAGTGAGCCAGCTAGACTCCATGCTGGGTTCACTTCAGACGGACATGACCAGACAAGGAGTCAGCACGACAAAGAAAGGAGAGTGTGGGGCATGCAACAAACCAATCATCGGACAGGTTTGCACTGCATTGGGTCGCACCTGGCATCCAGAGCATTTCACTTGTGTTACCTGTGAAGTGCCTTTAGGTGCTACTAATTTCTTTGAACGAGATGGAAGACCTTTCTGCGAGAGAGATTACCATGAGCAGTTTGCTCCAAGATGTGCTTACTGCAGTGGACCCATCTTAGATGTAAGTTCTGATCTTGTTCAGGTCTATCTTTATTAACCAAGTGCTAAGGCCATGTTAGGAGATTATCAGCCCGACATCTTGTGCAGGTCACTGCACAGTCTTGGTTATACAAAAAAGACTGAGGGCTGATATTCTCCCAGCAAGCATGGTTAATAAGGGACTAATTGTACGACTGAAACTGTTTTGAAAAATAAAAATGTCATAATCACAGATTGGAAAAAATTATGCAATACTGTGAGTTCCATTGCCCAGGGCAAGTAAATTTTTCTCTTGGGCAAGTGAAACTAGAAGTTTAATGGACTGGTGGGCAAGTGAAACTAACCTCAGTAATCTTGTTAATAATAATTTCCAATCAAAAACAATTTGAAAACTTAGGACTGCAAGACAAGCAAAACAATGACTTGAAAGCATGGATTAATTTAAACTCCATGCATGCTTTGCCTGTGTTCATCCTCTGCTATTGTCTATCACTGATTATAGACAGTACCTGGTAAATGATGTAGTTGATAAGGCATAAACATTACATACCTATTGGGAAAGTAACATTTTAGTGAGGGCAGCTAAAAACCCATATGTACTGGCCCACTGGACAAATGGATTTCAAACATTTTTCCTGCCCTGTATTGATTGGAAGCCAACTAAACGTGTGCTCATGTCTGATGTCAAACAAACCAGAAGGGAACCAGAAGGGAAAGAGAGTTGGAACAAAGAGAGAAGGAATGTTTTATGTTTAAAGCAAGTTTTTTGCAGTTATGCCATAAAACAACAAAAACTGCATCTTCAAGAATTAGTGGTGCAATATAAAGATCAAGCTTTGTTTATGGGCTCCTCCATGTAAGATTTCCATCTAGGAAAGGCGTTATGCATCGCATGGTGCAATGAAGACAGACAATGATGACAATGATGTATTTCCAGGAGTGGTTTCTTGGCAGCCTTAAAGTGAATTTTATTTTCCACTATCTTTACAGTCTTGTGTAACAGCTCTGGACCAGACATGGCATCCAGAACATTTTGTCTGTGCAAGTTGTGGTCAGCCATTTGGTGAGACTGGCTTTCATGAAAGAGATGGCAAGCCTTTTTGCCGTGAAGATTACTATGCCATGTTCGCTCCCCGATGTGGAGGGTGTGGTGAGCCGATAATGGATAGCTACATCTCTGCTCTCAGTGCTCACTGGCATGCGGAATGCTTTGTCTGCTCGGTTAGTTCTTGGCAATTTTAAATCTCCAATATTATAGTATTTGTCATTACTGATTGCTATAAATTTTTCTGTTCTGTTCAACACCAGGCAATACCCTTTATTGACCAGTTTCTCTTTTCTTGTTGCTTGTTTGCTTAATAATTTAATGATATTGTAAGAAGCAAACCAATTTGTGTTTTGATCATTGTTATAATTTTCTTTTTAGGAATGCCATCAAGCTTTTCCAGGAGGAAGCTTCTTTGAGCATGATGGCCGACCATACTGTGAGATGCACTATCATGCCCGGCGAGGTACATTGTGCTACAGCTGTCAAAAGCCTATCACAGGCCGTTGTATCACTGCTATGCACCGTAAATTTCACCCAGAGCACTTTGTGTGTGCATTCTGCCTCAAGCAACTTAACAAAGGTACCTTCAAGGAACAGAATGACAAGCCGTACTGCCATCCATGTTTTATAAAGCTATTTGGTTAGATAGAAGATTACCTAGTTTGTCGTTGGAGAATTCTAGAGTTACTCAAGATTTTGAAATATTAATAAGGTGCAGCATTTTCACTTGACCAGAAAAGGCAGCCATTCCTCTTACTCCTTTGTCCCACTGTTGTTTGGGGATGAAAAACTGGCTACATGTACATTTTTCTGTCTTTTCAAACTTGGTTGATTTCTCAGTGTGAATGCTGAACCAAAATGTAATGTCAAACTCATTAATAATTCATCAAGGTTAAACAAAGGAAGTTATTGTGACGGTCTTTGGAAATCTGATCATAAGAAGCACAGATTTTCAGGATTTTATTTTGCTATTTTCTCCTTTTGTTTAAGTTTTGATGAAGAAGATATATCCAGCACGAAGAACTGTGTTTGACCCCATTTCCAAACTCCTTGAAGTTTGTCAAAATTGTTCTGTTCTGTGTCATATTTTCAACTGTCTTCTTAGTGTTTGGAAATGTGGGTCAAACACCGTCTAACATGTTTGACTCCTCTTAGGTTGCTTCTATGTGATGTGTCCATCCTTTCTGAAAATATAACATACCATAGACCCTTTGCATAAATGGCACCTAAATTTGAATAGCAATACTTGTACATCCTATCTGTAAGGCTTGCATTTATGTGAAAATATATTCTTTGTCTGGAAACATGAGTACAAGGCTAAGGATGTACCAAGTACTGTTATTCAAATGTAGGCGCTATATATTCAAAGGTCTATTTAATAGTTAAATTTATGGCATGTACATGGGAACAGATTTTGCACAGGAAACCGAGAACATTGTTTACCATTCAAACCCAGATGTCAACGTAAACATTTTCCCTTGTGAGTCTCTATGCATGTCTTACTGTAAAAATTGGGAGATTTGGATTCAAGTTACCTTTGGTGATCAGCTCTCTTGTGTTGATAAGATTGCACATAAAAATGCATGCATTCTTGAATTTATATTAATACTGTTTTGAAATAGTTTTAAGCCCTCCCCAAATGATTGCAACATTTCAATACAACATATTATGACACTGTTGGGTGCAATATGTCACATGCATTTGGGTGCCCTGTTGTGACATGCTTTGACATGTTGAGTGTTGTTGGTCCAAACTTGAGCTATTTCAAACTTGAGCCAACAGAATCCAACATGTTACAACACATGGCAACAGGGCGATAAAATGCTTTCAACCCTTCATGCCCAACAATATTGCAATATGTTGTGTTGAAATGTTGCGATTGTTTGGCTAGGGCTTAAGGGTCTTGCAGGGTTGTTTTATTTTAATCTCAGAATCAAACTGCATATGAATCATTTTATAATAATTATGGTTTCAGCTTTTTTGTTTTTTGATGAGGAAAAAACCTATTGTGTGGCCATTCAGTGGAAAGATATTAAGCAGTACTTTCCTGTGGTGTCAATATGTACAAGGGTTCGAATAAACATATTATTAGTGCGCAGAAATAAATATTATTGAAAAGAGTGTGCTCTTTAAGGTTGTATTGAATGATATTCCAAGTTGTGTTTGGTGAGATCTGTCTTAGCTATTTCTTTAAATTTCCTTGTCAGAAGCAAGCAAGTTTCCAACAGGGAGATGTTCAATTTTTCTTTACTTTTATGAAGTCCTAATATTAACAAAGAAATTCTTATTGGTCAGACTGTCTCTTCATTGATATTGTGAGGGGGAAATGAAATGAGATGCTGATCACCCTTAGAGCTCCAGGGATTTAAACTGAAAAGTGATTCTCAAAACGATGTTGGAAATTAGAACAAATAACACTATTTAGATTGAAAAGAATATCTAGACAAAGGATATCACCCTTGCTAATAAACTGAGTTTTTCAGTCTTATAAGATAGTAAAATTAAACAAATTAAAATAAAACATATTTAAAAAGGCAAATAAAGAAAATGGTTTTAAAGTAAGGTGGGAATACCTAGTCACTTTGTTATGGAACATAGCTGTTATTGCAATTGAGTCTGTCAAATATTTTGTTTATAGATGCAGGCGAATAATTTGGGCAAAAGAGTCAAATTATACAAGGCAGAATTGACTAACCTTTTGTCTTGTTCGTTCACCGAACTGCTGTTAACCGCATTAACAGCTATTAAATTTGAGGACATCTTGATGTCATGAATGTGATTTGTTAGTGAATTAGGTAACAATGAAAAATCCAAGCTATTTTTCTAGCAACCTTGCTGAACAAACCCAAGTAAATTTAGCCATAGTATATTATTGTGAGAAGGAAATAAAAGAATCTGAAAGTGTGAGGTGTTTGGTAGTAATCAAAGTCTGCCTTCAGGGAAATCCCTTCCAAAATCATGCAAAGTATTTTTTAAAGTCCTGTTCTCCCATGAAGATGTAGTTTGTTTTGAGCATTGAACAAAATCTGCATAAAGCCTTTTAAAAGATCATGATTAAAGGAACACTGTCAGCTTCGGGACCACGCTGATCTGCGTGGACACCAGTTTCCTCTATGAAAAATGTTCACCCCGACCTGAAATCAAAGTACATCTTGAATGGGCCCTTTGCAGTTAACGATCACATGGTACAAAAACGGCCATGCTGGAGAGCAAACTGCCCACTGGGACAACCAAAACAAAAGAATATTAAGTAAAGTTGCTTCGTTTTGGTTGTCCCAGTGGGCAGCATGGCGGTTTTTGTACCATGTGATCGTAAACTGCAAAGGGCTTATTCCACTTCAATCTTTGCAATGTTTTGCTTGATTTTGCAATCGTTTGCTGAAGAACCTGATTTTGAGTATGGTTTTGCTCATCCTACAAGTTTAATGTTGTTTTATTATGCTTGGTCAAAAACAATGTGCATAGTGTCTCAGTGATATGCAAATTAGTTTGATCACTCTTGGGATAAATTGATAAATCACTGGGACCCCCCTCCCCCCCCCCCCCCATCGAAAATGATGTTTTTAAAATAACGATACCATGCAAAATGATGTTAAGAAGGTCAGAAAAAAATTGCCGTTGTAAGGGTTCATTTTTTGGTGATTTTTATTTCGGCTACCAGCCGTACTCCTCTTCTTGGGGAGGATCTTTAGAGAGGGGACTAGGGACCACTTTGAGGCAAGAACTTCATACTAGTCCACATATAGAGCACACTCCCATATTGTCTTATCCATATATATCCATATATATCCATATATGGTTATGTTCTATCCATATATGGATATGTGGGCTAGCATGAAGTTCTGACCCACTTTGATTTGGAATAGGCCACGTTCGATATAGCAATATTCTAACATGGCTCCGAGGCTTTCGGGTAAAAATTATAATTTTTTTTCTTTCTTCTCTCAATTCCCAAAAGATACTTGGATAAAAAGGAAACAACACCGAATATAGAAGTTTACCCAACCTCGTTCCCAGGGCCAGGAAAAAGGCCCTGGGAACGAGGTTGATGTTTACCTTGAAAGCCTCGGAGCCATGTTAGAATTTTGACATATCGAACGGGGCCTAATATGAGGGTCTGAATGGGGGTAACTCGATGACACTTAAAGAGACACAGTCAGCTGGCACACATGCGCATTAGGTACCACTTCATAGCTAATTTGCATATCACAGAGACACGATCCATAATATGATAAGAACAACACAGGATGAGTAAAAGCCCACTCAAAAACAGATTTTTTCAAACGATTGAATTGAAGCGGAATTCTAGATGTACTTTGATTTCAGGTTGGGGTGAACTTATTTTCAAAAGAAGAAGAGGTGTCCAGGTCAGCGCGGTCCCAAAGCTGACTGTGTCCCTTAATACTTAATTCTTTTGCTCTGTAACATGAAACAGTTAAATTTTAGGCATTTGGCCCCTTTAACACTAACAGTAAAAACTTCACTGCAACAGTAATTTTTTTTCAGAAAGAAACAAAATGGGCCCCCAAAAAGCCAATATAATATGTTTAGTGTATCACGGAGTTTTTGGCCATTTTCCAACAAATTCCCGATTATTTCAAAATTTTGAGGCCTACCGAAGACTGACGAAGATGTCCGAAGACTGCCGAAGATTTCCAAGAACAAATCCAAAAATTTCTACTTTATTTCTGTCGCTATATTCACTTGGGAAAGACGGAAATCTTTTTTGCAGTTTACAGATTCGAATTTCAGGGAGAGAAATCCTTGTAATTCACTCTACCGGTAATTAATATAATGGGTCTTAATGTAATAACAGAGATTTTTTTATCATGAAGACCGTAACCAAAGGATCATGGGCACATGATTCGAGAATGGACCCCAGTACACCCGAGGTCTCCCAGATATACTAATGGCAATCAGTCGAAAAAAGTCTCCGAGCTTCTACAGCCCCTTTTGAGCACAGGCTCAAAGTTTAAGAGTGATCTTATTACCGATTTTTTCAAGAGCTGCTAAGAATTCACGATATATGCTAAAAGCCTATGGGGGTTTCACGAAAAACCTTCTAAATACTTAACAGTATTGTCTCTCAGCTCCAGACACAGTAATTTAACAGCAAACACTAAAAATCATAAGGAAATAACACTAACCCGGCTAAAAACTAACCCCACACACACACGCTACGCCGGAGAAAAATACCTACGGTTAGGCTTACCGTCCACACTAATCCGTAACGAAAACGGAACTTTGCGAAAAGCCCCTACAAACCGGAGATATTTGAAAATGCTGTCAATGCGTTTTCCTGTAAACTGAAAATATTGTCATTAAAAACGGTACTTTTCGAAAACAAAGACGTCATGATAGTCACGTGGTTTCTCTGACCGAGTTTTCCTCAAATACAAATCCAAAATGACCGGTGATTGTTGTGTTTTTAAATTTCTGCAGCGTGGTGTGGTCAGAAAACATTTGATGCGTTTTCAGAGTGAAGGCGCCGTTTCAGTTCAAAATACTCCCGCGTCGCCGTGTGTACGGGATCTGGCAGATGGAAGCCAGCCAGACACATTCGTTACCTAAAATGAATCTACGAGCAACACTTTTGCCAACATCTGTATGATAAAAGATTCCATTACCCATAATTTGAACTTTTTTACTTTGTGCTTTTTAAAAAGTAAGATATAAAAGAGGTAATGATCGATAAATTCCTTAAAACCACAACGGTCGAATTTATTCATGTGATCAGACTGAACAACAAATTTCAAGCCTTCTGCTGAAGCGTTGGTTTGCTGCCAACTACTTGACATGTCTTTTATTTATTTTTGCATTGCGGCTGCGTTTTTCTATCAGAAAGACTGAAAATTGGCTGAACATCTTGCAGGCATGGCTGAAGATTATTGCCGTAATCAATAATTCTCTCAAAATGCTAATCTATATCTCCTTCGTTATATTTTTTAAGCTTAAAAGTAGTATTATTCCCTGGCAGGGCCGTACCTAGGATTTTTTGTCTGCGGGGGCAAACTCCACAGACCTTCACAGGGATCTCCCGTATACAGACAGGGTTTCTAGTCGGACGTTTTGTTTTCACCCCTATTAGTTTTCCTGGCGGGGGCAACTGCCCCCCCCCCCCCCCCCCACCGATGCTCCCCCGCTATGTACGGCCCTGCCTGGGTATTATTTCATCCCACTTATTTGAAAAGTATATAGAATCACAGATATTTTGAGTTAATTTTACTGATTTATATACCACAAACATCGGCTCGTTTGTGTAGTATGAATCAATAATATCTCAAGCAATCGAGCTGAAATTATCATGCATATTTCAATGGCGCTCCCAGTTTGTCATAGAACCTCTAGTTTAAAATTTTAATATTAATATCAATGAATTACAGTTGGAACTAAATCGTTTACACAAGTGGCACATTATTTTCGCAGTTTTCCCGACACAAGCTAGATATCGGCTTGCCGAAAGAAGATAAGCGGCATTTCCGCACTGCGTGTTATTTCTCACGAAGTGAAGCACTGATCAAAGATCTGTCACGCGATGCGGCGGCGAATTCACATTGGAAAAAACAATTCGATTCAGTTTTCACATGTCACTGAAATATCTGTATTCATCGAAAGCCAACTTAGCGCAAATTTAAGGCAATTAAAATTGCTTTAAATTTGCAAGAAGTTAGTTTTGGACGCTGGCTTTTAAATCGCACATAATCACAATTTTCTACAGCACATCGCTTTTAATTTGTTGCCGGCAATTGGAGCATTACATTGTCAAGTTGCTTTGTTAGCGAAAGAAACGATGTCAAATTCATCAAGCGTGCATGGATTAAATTAGAAAAGCCCTGTTTGATATTGAAGAGACTGGAGCCTTGTTTGTTGAACATGTACCATAATTGCGAAAAGGAAAGACATCATAATCCCTCATAAGTCATAGCCATTTTAATTTTTCACACACTAAATACACATATTACAAACAATAAATAGTTAGTCTCAAAGTAAGAAGAGAACAAAACGCGAACGAAATGAAAAATGGAAATGACATTATAGAGTGGCATAAACTTAATTTTCGCGATATTTGGCACTTTCAACAACAGCGATCTGTTTTTCATTTCACTAAACAAAGCCTAACGGAATGTGATTAGTCTTAAAAAACTTAAAAATACTACTTCTAACTGACGCTTTACACCCCGGAAGAGAAGAGTCGCCAACAAATTACTAAAAATTTTTGTTGCGCTTTAGCAAAAACCAAGATAAACTTGCAAATGAGACCATCTTAAATTATGTATGAATTCATCGATACCGGCATAAATCGGTAATACGTAAACGATGTTAACCCTTTCTTTTAATGATTATCACAGTTTTGCGTTTGAAGTGGTTTATTTAAAGAGTTTAAGATCTTTTACTGTTACAAAACTTTGTGTGTGCTTTGTCTCGCCAAGTGATGAATTTTCGCTATGCCAGAGTTGCTTGAATGTAGCTTGGTGTGGACTTAATAGAAATCACCAGGTGGCCTGATTGATAGCGATCTCTTTTCTGTGTTATGTATGAGGTGCATAGCATGGCTTAGCTTTTTTTTTTTTCAATTCCGCGCTTTGGTGAAAAATGATTCAATTTTCCCTCTCTTATTGTCTTGATGTCAGGAACTCTCCAAAAGAATTCTCTCTGCCTCCTCGTCAGAAATTGTCTCTTCTAATTGATTATCTGTTGTGTATTTTTTCCCGCAAAATCGATTAAACATGGCAACGATAACAAGTGCTACTGCTAGGAAAACAAACAGATGCCAAGCGAAAGCGATAGCCAAAAATTCCACATTACTCGGCGTGTTTTTCCATGGATTTGGACCGTAGAGAACAAAAGCAATTTGTAAAAACCAAGTCCCTTGGAGGCCTAACAAAATAGCCCTCATTAGGGCAAACAGCGATTGTTGTCGCGTTAAAAAGACATCAACTAGGAACGCAGCGGCGGTGATAAATATTATGATGTAGAGAATCGTGTGTAGGCGAACGCTGATTCCCGAATGACCATGAAGATGGAAGTAGAACAGAAATCCTTCGACCCAGAAACAAGCGGAAAAGATTAAGTAGTCACACTTTGGCGGCAAAGACATTAAATTGTACCACATCGTAAGATCAACTACGCCAGATAATCCAAAGAAACAGTACATAGCAGTGTGACTGTGGTTGTTTAGGTTCTCGGCTTCGAATTCTCCATCTTTGTTGATCAAAGTCCACGCCTTACTCAAAACGAGCTCTCCAAGAACGCCCACAATTGCTAAAACAACCTTCACAATGGGTTCTATGGGGATTTTCGAAAGCGTTTTCCCGGGACACTGGAACCAAACGGGCGAGTAAGCGTGTGATTTTAATCTTGCGTTCACCGGACCCTTCGAGCGATGCAGGTCTCTTGTATCTCTGATGTGGTGTTGTGTTCGGATCAGAGTGCCCAGGAACCACCAAAGCGATAACGAAAGAAACATAGCACCGGGCACCGCGTGACCAAGAAAATCTCCCATTATTTTGAAAACATATACGCCAGCAAGTCTTATAAGTGAAGGGCGACCTCACCTCGCCTGTGACGGCTTATTTATGTCTATCGACCAATGTCATGGACAGCAACTATTTAGCATTATATATTGTCAACTACAACCAGCTGTAGCTATTTAAATGTCTCAAACCATAATGTTTTATTCGCTGACTCAAGTTCGACGGAAAAATAGTATTCAAACGCATAGACAATTACACGTTATCTCGCTTTTAATTGGTCCAAAACTTCACGTGCCATTTCCCGCTATTTTCAGAAAGCAATTATTTTTAGATGAAATGCTGAAATGAAAGAAAAAGGCTCTGATCGCAATACAAGACTAAGAAGAACACTTCATAGCTATTGGACAGGGTGATAAGATGATCTGACATCTAAATTCTCACTACCTCATTATCAAACAGGTGGCGTGAATGAAAGATGATCATTGTTGGAGATATCAATTTGTCACGAGCCATCAGTTTCTTATAACAAGCTTGAAATCTGGTCTATGAAAACTGATAGGAGAATTCGAATTTCAATCTTAGCAATTGAGTGAAAATAATAAAACACACAGCCTTTTACATAATTGTACGTCACCTAGCCGTTTACTGTTATTGTCGAAAATTATCAAGAATCTCTGTTTGCTTGGCGACATTTTGTCGCTTAATTACTTGGAAGTCTTGACTTTTTCATTTCCTTTTAAATATATCAAACAACTGCAGACATATGGACTAAAACCACACTCAAAAGGAAAGTGAGGGTTTTATGTGCCTATTACAGCTCACTGCCATCAGATTTTAAGTGCCAACTAACCTAAAATGTCATAAAAGTGATATCTTTTCGTGGTGTCTTAGTTCTGCTTCTAAAACCTATTTTTAAATCTGCTGTACGTGCAGTAAGTCATCAATGCATACTGATCTTCTAGTTCACTTATATAATTAATATTTAGAATCTTTAGAATCATAACAGTTCGTAAAATAAGAATTGATCTTCTGCCGATGGTGTTCTAGAGTGCAAACCAGTCACGTTTTACTAGCTTTTAGCGCGTAATTTTAATCAGGGTTATACAGATGATATGCATCCGCATAATAATAAAAGTAAAAATAAATAAAAGCAACTTTCTTGATGACCTTAAGTGCAACTGCAAAACCAGTACTCTTATGTGAATACCATGTGGCCAATGATGAAGATTTTCCCCTCCAAGTCGCTAGAGTAGAGAGGATCAATTAGTAAGTTACTTCACTGACGTATCTCCCTTTATTTAACCGTTAATTCCTTTCAAAGACTAGTTTGACGCTCGCAAAACTCTAACTATTAATCGATGCTAGCCTGATAGAGCGCTTTTTTTTACAATTCTCGACCGAAGGGACGAGTTCTCGGTTCACCTGACAGCGGAACTGCCTGCAAAATTTCACAGCAATGTGTCTCCAACTTCAGACCAAACAAATAATGCTCTCTTCGTGAAACAGGATACTACTTCCAAAATTGAAACTTTCATAAGATTGGTAACGACCGGCTGGTACGACTTCATGAGCTGCGACAAAATATTCCGCAGCAATAATTCACTTTCTTTGATATGGCAACGAATTTAAGTTCGAGTACAGTTATGAAATTAAAAAAATAACCTTTATTTTTGGTTAATGAATATTAATATAATGCTAAAATTATATTGAAGCACAATTCTCCGTGCACTCAAGATTGCCTATATTTTTATTTAACGAAACTTAAATTGAGGTTGATATTGTTGAACGCCTCCACGAAGCACGCTGAAAAGGACTCAAAGGAGTGATATCTAGTTCTTTTGTTTCAGAAAGGAAGGCGTTATGAAAAAAAAGTTCTCTCTTAATGTTTCTCTGGAGAAAACAGGTGCATGAGAAGGCTGCTCACTTTGTTTTTGTTGACAAAGCTGCTGGATAATTTATAAGCTATCTCTCTTTGTAAAGATTCGTTAATTCTGTCTAGGAGCGTTTTCTTGAATGCTCTAGATGAACAAACTGAAACGTTTTTTGATGTGCAAGTTGGTTATGTGGCAAAAAATTAAATATTCTCTCTTAATGACGTGCGCGTCCAAAATGTTCTCACATATGAAAAGATTTCTTTCATAACATACCATCAAGTAAGATAGGTGAGATCAACTTTTGCCAAAAAGCCATGTAATGGGAGTTCGATCTTTAATACTTGCTATTTTTTCTTCCTTCAGTTAGCGCGCGCGATTAATTTATGACGTGGCGTGCCGTTGCGAAATTAATTTCGTATAAAGAAAGGATGCTCTGCCGGATTTTCCCCCTGCTGTGATTTCTTCTTTTTTTACCCAAAATAATGGGGAGTGGGCGAACCCCTCCCCTAGATCCCCAATACCAAGAGGTAAATAGTACAGTTTACAAGACTATCAGGAGATTACGTAATTTTAAAAGGGTGGTTACCAAAGGGATGACGAAAGGAAAACTCCCGGAGACTGTAAATTCCGTCAGCTACTTAGGCTAGGAAACCAGGAATATACAGGTGACTAGGCTTCATTCCATTGTCTCCGGTTAGCCGCGTGCAGGCCCGTGGGGGTACTACCAGAAAAATTGGGTGGGGGTGTGCGGCCGGCTTCCCAAAACCCTTACCCTATTTATGACCAATGACTAAGCGTATTTACATGTAGCTGGGGCACCAAACGGATCGTTGCGAAAAGCTTCTAGTCCCCTCGAACTTTCGTGATAAGGGAAATTTAATATTAGTTGTTTTCGGACTGATCAAAATTTCGTTTGGGGTACCGAAAAAAGGTCTAATATATTCGAGAACGTAACTCTCAAGTACCCCAAGAATGACCGAAGACTGGGATGGCGATCACTCAGGGAGGATTTGGATCCTTAAAACGCTTCCAGTGTAAAAAATAAAGTTCAGCTCTTTGGGTCTGAGTTAGTTTAAGAGTTCTGAGCGCTACAATAAAATATATTTGGCAGGGATGTTTTTTGCAAGGTTGCGCTGCGGCGCTTTATGACCTTTATGTCTATTTCTGCCAGGCGTTTATTGTCCTCAGAGTGAGAACTGGGACCTAAAGCAACAACCGTGCGGCTTCCCGCCGAAAATTAAAATTCGAACGAATCTTTTGGAATTTGCTTCTCTTGGATTTTTCGTACAAATGTTACTTTTATAACCTCTACGAAGCGAAAATGTTCGTGGAAAAACCCAAAGAAGAAGTATATGATGTTGTCATCAACGAAGTAGGTAGTTTTGAGATCACTGTTGATGTTTTATTAGTGCCGAAATGTGAAATCGTATTGTGAGCGAAATAAATATATATGGCCGACCTTTTATCGACTTTTCGCAGAGAGTTTTGGTTCTTGTCTCCATGGATGTGGACTCCTTGTGTGCATGCAAAATTCTGCAGGTAAGAGAATGTTGTTGTTATCCGAGAAGGCAACGGAAACTATTGAACATTTTTCGTATGGGAACTTAGGGACATCTGCAGTTATGACTATTGACACTTTATTTGTGATCGATGACTGTTGTTCCAGTGCAACTGACCCCAAACTATAGTAAGCTTAAATAATTTATATACATAAACCAGCATGATAAATGGCAATGTCTTAATCATGCGCAACACCGCTAAACCGTCTCTTTAACCCCTTAAAATGATGCTTGTGTTAACTCAGGAAAGAGTTTGTCAAAACGTCTGTGGAAGCTGAAGTGTGGAAAATATGGGATTTGAGTGAATTTTTATCATTATTCTATTACAATGTTGAGTAGACAACCTAAATTTGCTTAAATATTAAACTCAGCAAAGAGTTGCAAAATGTCTGTGTAAGTGTGGAAAATATGGGATAAATGAGTGAATTTATATTATTGTATCTACCGGTATTACAAAATTCTTGATCGTGATTAGTTCTCTATATGTCAGGTAATTGGCACTTGATCGCATGAGTGTTCAATTACAGGTATCTGATTTGAACTTTTTTAAACTGGATAACCACATGATTTTCACATGAATTACATGTGCTTTAATGGCTTCCTTCACAATTTTTCCTACAGTTTTCAAAAAAGAGTTAGATGTTTTCGCTCTAAAAAAGTTCTCAGAAGACATTTTAAATTTTGAAATTTGTTGTAGATATGATTAATTAGACTGGACCTTGTTTCGCACAATTCAGGGAGTAATTATGCTCATAATTTTAAATTGGCCTTGAGCCTCGCACGAGTAATTTCAAAATCGGTCCAGCATGAGGCTAAAGGCCAATTTGACGTAATGAGCATGATTACTCTCTGAATTGTATGAGACAAGGTCCATTATTACTATTACTTAACATTATTCTATAAAAGGGTTGGGTAAACAACCTAAATTCACTTAAATCTTGTTAAAATACTCCAGGATTAGAAGAAATGACAGTAGGTGAATTACGCATTGTGACAGAAATTGGTAAATATAAGCTTTGGCTGCATGCCTACTTTGTTCTTTTTTTGATAGTGGCTGTTCAAATGTGATAATGTCCAGTACACCATAGTCCCTGTCAGTGGAAAGGAGGATTTAGCAAGGGCTTATCATGAACACTCTGAACAGGTAATAGGTCATATATGTGTTACAGGTCAAATTTATATTTTAAATTTTTTCCAACCTAGGTCAAGTTGTTTCAACCTAGGTCAATTTGAGTGGTTTTTTTTTGCGGCAAACAAACCTTCTCTTCATCCTTCTTCTCTTCATCTCCACTCTACTTACTTCACCTACTATTCCCTCCCTGCTCTTCCAACATTGCAGCCCATATTCTTTTTATCTCAATGCTTACCTTGTGAGCCTTGAACCACAGACCTTTGGTTTTCCTTTGGATTCATGTCCTGATGCCTTACCACTGAGCCATGGACACTTGGATGCAAGTTCCACTATTTTTTTAATTACATATACATTGTAGTCGTAAGAAATTTCCTTAAATTATTCAAATCAGACATACTCACCCATTATTACACTACAGTACATGTACCTCTGCTTTAACTATATACATATTAATCTTACTGTAATATCAAATTGACCTACCTAGAAAACAAATTGACCTAGGTTGAAACCAATTGACCTAGGTTGAGACAAATTGACCTGTAACATATGCATTTCTGGTACAAGACTGGTAATCAGCTTGTAATGGAGGTTTATGCTGGAGAATTTCATTAAAAAATGCGTTATGTTTGCATTTAAAAAGACTCCTGTTGGTCAGCGAATGCTGTATGATTGTAGACTCCCATATATTGGTAGGGAACATGGTCTTGTAGTTGGACATGTGATGTGAAACGATTAAAGAAGAATTCTGGAACATTGGCGTCCAGACTCTCCCTGCCACGGTTGCTAGCTAATAGTTCCAGTCCAAAACAAAGAAAATGAATATAATAGCCTCCATTTGGAGAAAAATATGCTCAGATATTTGTCCACAGGCATTTAATCTGAAGGCGAACAGTTTTCCAATAGTTTAATTTGAGGAAAACTGTGAGCTTTAAGGAACAGATAATATCTGAGCATACTTTTGTGCTAAACAGAAGCTATCATGTTTTTTGTTTTATTTTTCAAATACTTTTTGCAACAAGCTAGTAGAGTTTTGGAAACTAGGGAATATCACTCAGATATTCAGCCATCTGGCACATTTAGACCAATTACAAGTGCATGAATGGAAATATTTTGTGGAGTATAAGATGTACATAGTATTGATTACCATTACTTGACAGTTTGATTGATAACCCAATTGGATATGCCAATCAATCAACAATCAACAACTTTATTTG
>JAHPZR010030180.1:22500-29746 GCA_019787425.1 Platygyra sinensis | reverse complement strand
TTTTATACCTTAATTTTTCTACAATTGGATTTCTTCCAATGAATTTTGAACGCCTGTTATTACACAATTCACATCTGTGTGACCCACTTGAGAAGGTCAATAATGGATTTAGACTTGAGGTTGAAAATGTGTTTACTTCAAATCAAAGCTAGTACAAGATATTGCATGTTCTTCAAGCTGCTGACCAAATTTAAGAATAGCCTGAAGATAAAAATTAGTGTCATAAGTTATGGTACATGTAAATGGTCAATAAAAATCTGATTGTGAAAAGTGAGGCACATTCTCAGGAATAAATCAAAATACTCACAGACATGTATTTCTCCCGATATAAATAAAAAAATAGTACTGCAGCTGTACATTTAGAGGAAAATTTGAAAATAGCTGTGCATGTGAAGCTGTTTGGCCAACTATAAACATGAAACTAAGCAGATCTTCCAAGCAAGATGTGCAGTACATGTTCTCACCAGAGATACTCAAACCAAAACATGAGCTACAAATAAAGTATCACTATAGGCTTCAGTAGACATTTCTATAGCACTCCAAAATGAACTCAAAAATTGCAACAGTACTATAACCCCTTATAAAATAGCATAGAACATGTGCATGCAATAATTCAATGGTAGAAAGTTGTCATTATAATAATTATATATTATCCTCTGTCTTTTTAACCTAAATTAACAATGTGGGACTAACAGCTTCATAAAGACATCAAAACAAGAAAATTTTTGAGAGCTAAATAATTCATTCTTTAAATCACATTGAACTCAAACAGTTATTAAAATTCAAAACTAGTAACAGATATCCTTATGACTGAGTTGGAATTTGTCCTGAATAGAATCAATTTGATGCAACTTCCTCATGAATCCCTTAAAGAAACTCACAGCAAGGTGAGCTACTGAAACTGATTCCCTGATAACAAAAGACATGATTAAAAATGAGACAACAACTCACAAATCTCTGCCCTAGCCCTCCTTTCCAATCAGCTTGGCAAAAGTATGGTTGCTTAGGATAAAACAGCAAGTAAGAAGATTTGAAAGCCATTTTATGATGACATGAAGGAAGTGTATTAAACAAACTACTTTCAAAACCACAGTCACTACAACTTGGCTTGACAACCCAACCACATGCAATCATTACCACAGGAATTAGTTCAGGCTCATTTGTTTTCAATGGGATATTCATTCAGGATGTGTTCTTACCTTACTGTTTACAGCAGTTATGCATATAAAAACCATATTTTCCTTGCATGAGGTCTATAAACTACAGGTGGTGTGGCAAAACTGTGCTCCAAGTGTCAGCTACAGCTTGTTGAACATTAACCTAAATGTCACCTTACTCAGGAAATTGAAAACTTGTTGAGATAATTACGAATTAGAACAAAAAAACAGCTGGTACACCACACAGGATGCAGAAAGAAGAGGGGAAAACAGAGATAACTGCAGAGAACATGTAGTTCACAATGGTTTTAAAGAGGTAAGAATGTATGAAAATGAAACTTCAACATTATAATGGCAGGCAATATCACTTTCTAAGCTAAATTTGCATGATATATCCTCATTAATCACAAGCTCATGCCAAAGAATGTTTCTGTGTCATGCAAAACACGGCTTTTCCACACATCTGTGTAAAAACAAATCAATTGAAGTACACGACTGTTAGAGAAGAAGTAATTACAAGGTCAAATGCATAACTTTAAAAAGCCCCTATCAAGCAGTATGAAATTTATATAACCATGCAATTCAACAAGTTATTCTCTCACAACAGTCTTTTCTCAAAGTTCTAAGAGGGATTCATTGAGAATATTCAAAATTGTTAATCAGTTCTTAATTAAACAATGAAGCTTCAATTAATTGCTTTTACAAAATGTACATACCATTATAGTATACCAAGGCCTTCGTAGATTGAATAAATCACAGTGCTTGTGTGTAAACATATGGATCTATTCATTATCAAAGATTTCAAGAACGCAACTACAACATGTCTAGATAAATAGCCAAAAGTCAGAATTGAAGGTTGTCAGTAAAATTCAAATCTGCCAAAAAAACATTATGTTAACAAAATCAAAACATCACAAGTAAGCATTACTGTTGGAAAATCTTTTTATTGCACCCACAATGTTACCCCAATGAATTTTGCAAGATTCAAACCAGATACAATGATAGCTAAGGAGAGAAAATCATGTCATGCTTTCTTTCCATTTATTTACTATTTTCAATAACTGAGATCATTGAATATTCATGACAACTCTAATAAGACATAAGTAAATAACCCCTTGTGAAAGTTTTATCAATTACGGTCTGGTTCTCATTGGCTATTCAGAAACTGATTTAAACACAAACCTAATGAAATCCACAGTTCATTAATATTAATATTAATATCTGAATATTTGTGTCCCACCAGTGGGAAAATATTATTTTTCTTAATGAAAGAAATAATTGCAAAAAAACTTGCACATGCTTTTAGATTTCTCAATAGTTTGCCCTCTTTTGGATAACACAGTTACTAAAGTTACATAGAAAAACACTGTACAAGGTTTTATTATACATGTTTTTAATTAAACTTACTAGGTTGTCAAGTTGGCACCAAATTAACTCCAACCATACAAAAGTAATTAAACTTCTTGTGGCAAATTTTTCCTTCAATTATCCTGATTTCACTGGCTAACCAAAACTGCCTTTAAACTGATTAGAACACTAAACCTAATCCAAAGGTCTTTAAATTAATACACAGATTTCCTTCCTGCTGTAGAAGAAACTCATTCCTTATGAACAAAGATTTGAAAACAAAAGCCTTTGCCCAACTTACTGCATATAAGCCAGAAACAAGTTTGGATTCTGGATGGATGTTCATGAAGCCTTGTCAAAATGTGTTGTAGTCTCAGGCAGGATAACCAACATGGAAGGGAATTAAGGCCAGAAATACTTCTTTTATGAGTCAGGATAAGAGAACTTGAGTATTACCAGACAGAGCTGTACATTTATAGTTCAGGAAATAAGTGAACTGTAGTTGCTTTAACTCACAGCTTCTCTGCAGAGGGGAACTGATCAGCATTGCAATTATTTCTATGACAACTACATGTAATCAACTAAACATGTTATGAAAATTTATCACACATTTGAATTCACAAACAGGTTATCTAAGAAAGGCAATTTTGGGCTTTACTACTATGTACTAGTATCACTTTTAGAGTGATAGACATCATAGACATTATAGAAATCATTGATAATAGCACGCAAACAAAATCAGATAAAAATATCTAACTTTTATAGCTTAAAAGCTACAAAAGCTGCTGCATATTTTGTAGTTGACAACTTAAACAAGACAGGCTGAAAGTAAACTATCACCTGTTGTCTCTCAGTCTTTATATCAGCATTGTTCAAGTGATAAAGGTTTTCCCGTAATCCCCAGTTCTTGGTGCATAATGTCACAATCTCTACAATCATCATCATAATCAAAGAGATATCTTTTATAGGCCTCCAAAAGATATAAAAGAGTCCTGAATTGAATTGAAAATCAATAAAAGCGATGCCAATTGAAATTTGGTTTCAGTACTGCTTGTGTCTTACCTCCAAAATTGTGGTTCCTCCACAGTCAGACATACCAACATAATAGTCTATTGAGTTACACATAATAGTCGATTGATTTTATTTGCTAATTTCCAGACAACATTGTAGACATGCACTTGTACTAGCCAGTAGTGTCAAGAGCAAAAACCTGGGGTTACAGGGGAGGTGCTGAATAGAAAAGAAAGCTGACAGAACTCTTGAAAATTATGATAGGAAACCAAAAGCTGAGATAGATGGACTGCATATTTATTAAAGCTACTGTACTTCCAAGAAAAAATGCTCACACAGTTCAGCCTTGCAAAAAATTAAAAAAAAAACAAAAACAAAAGAAAATCTCGTGGTGATATCGGCTACTGGACACTGTGTGAAATGCAATACTGTAAACACTCTCTGAAACATTTATTCCGTTGCGATCCCCAGTGGGGAGACATTTTGCTCCTTTCCTACCATTACACTTTCCTGCCGGGCAAGAAAGAAGTTTGTTTCCAAACTAGAAAAGAAAATTCCTTTTACTGGACAGACTGGACCAAAATGCATGATGAACATTTCCTTCTACCTACCAGCATCTCTAACTTATTTTTGTTTTGGAAACAGATATTGTAATATTACCCATGATGGCAGGGAACTTCTGAATAAAAACAATGGTTTCAGAGTTCAATGTTTTGATTTGAACAATTCAGCTCAATGCTTTCATCCCTAACTTTTGCCGCACAACAATATCTACAGTGTCATATATATGTACGTACTTTGATAATGAAAAAGAATGAATTTCAAATGGTCATAAAATATTGGACAACAAACACACGGATAATGAACATATCATAGAATTTTATCAGTGGTCAAAACATTCACCGGATCTCGTAATAATCTACTAGAGATAAAATACAAGCATTGTTGTGGTTAAAACAGATAGCCGATCTACGATAATTACAAGACGTTGACTGACTGGGCAATAATATTGTCGTGACTAACGCGAGTGAAGTAATTTGAACATTAGTAATTGACAGAATAAATCCTACAGAAAAAACAAGCGGTTGCCAAAACTGCCCAGCCGTAACAAAAACAGGATTAACTTTGTTATTTCTAGGTTTTAGGATTTCATTGAGTGAAATAAGTAAAACAGGTCTTCAAAGTTTCCTTATCATTTTTACATGGCTTTCCTGTAGAGTCTTTCAACAGATTTTACGTGATTTTTGCCTCACGGAAAATACGTTTCAAGAGATATAAAACACATTTTTATCATGAAAAAAACTTTGATTTCATTTGATCAAAGCGTAGCCTAATCTTTTTCCACTACTTCGAGGATATAAGAATAATTTTTAACCTTATGTCAGAAACCCACATGTAGTAACAGAGAAACGCGGTCAATATTCACAAGCAATTTGTCTGTTCCACTTTCTGAAGCCCTTCAGGACTTAAGTACTGAAACACTACGATTACTAATGATAAATCAAACATTAGCAAAGAAATTCAGTCAAAGTAGGTCGTCACAATATTTTCAAGCAGTGGTTCTCGGTCAGCTTGCAAAAACAACACGATCCACGCCGATCCTGCGAACACAGTGCGGCGGTTGCCTGACATTCTGAATAGAAAAGAACGGAAAACATACCTTCACTTCCATTTTCACACCTTCACTGAAGATTTAACTATGGGAACAGCTGTCCTGTCTTCTCTATTGTGCTCCTCCAGACCTTTTCACTCCGAAACTGTTCGTCAAAGGTCAACCGCAGTGCTCCGTCAGTGACAACAAGAAGGGCTCCAGCAACCAACGGATCGACTTGTCAATCTGCATTTTTACGTATAACCGAGCACAGCTTGAATGAATATCCTTTCTTAATTCAACTGGATGAAAGAAAAGCCTCAACTACCGCAAAAGCAATCAATTGATCCGCATGAATTTTCCGATCGTTCACGTCCTACAAAAACATGCAACGCGCTTCAAAACGCTGCCAAATTCACGTCATTTGATTGGCTGATTGTTCTACAATCGTTTGCGTAATAATTAATTACCTTTGCTCAGGCTGACATGTCTAATTAAATGCTTGGCGACTCACTGCAGTTTCTCAAACGATCTTTGAAATATTCTTGAACATCGATATTCCATTAAACTGTTTGAGTCAAAGATCTCCTGGGAATATTGGTACAAGAACCCGAAACACTGAATATCAATTACGTTATGTCACTAAAGAGGAAAAACAAAAGCACGATACCTTGTCAGTCTATCAAAACGAAGTTAGTAATTAAACTTGACAAGTTCCATAAGAGTAACTTTTAAAAACTCAAACAGAAACCTTTTTAAAAAGGTGGGAGATCAAATTTTGTTTATCTTAAATTTTGTCTCCATTAAATGCCACATTTTTAAAATCAGTGGAAATAAATCAAAAAGAGGCATAAAGGAGCCAACCTTACAAGAGGCATTAAATTAAAGCCGGAAATAGTAATAAAATACCAGTCTAGCTACAGCAGCCGGGCTAACATTCACGAACATTTTTAAAGTGATCTATTCGTCATGGATAACCGAGAAAATACATCTTCATGCTTTGAGCGTGTTCACGAACGTCGAAAAAATAAATAAAAACAAAGATAGCAGGATACGGTGGTAAATAATTCATGTCATTGATCACGCAGAGGAATTGCGGGTCCCCAGCTATCCCATACATAAATCCAAATAATGATAGTTCAGGGTAGAGAGGGAGCATTCTTTTATTGGCCTTGAACGGCGATGTGATAACCTCTTGACTGATCATAGGTATGAAGTTGCCTTGTATATGGCTAAGTAAAAAGTTACCCCTTGCAATTTTTTACGGAACTGAGCAAATTAAGACTTGTGACCATTGCGCTCTTCGTAAATATTGAGTTCAGTTCAGTGTACCACCCACCCATCCCTCCCTCCCCCCCCCCCCCCCCACCACACCCAAACACAACTCTTGCCATCGCTGGGTCCTTGCCATATCCGGAACCGGCGATGAAAGGCTGGCTAACAATCACTCCGGGTTTTCGTTTTCAACGACCGCTCAGTTAGTAACCTTTACTCTCATGCTCTACGCAGAGTTGTGTGATGTAAACAAGGAATAAAGAAAGAAAGAACACTACCTCGCGAGGAGAAGGGACAGTTCAAGTAAAATAACCTTTATGTGTTTGGCGAAACGAAAATAGCCGCGCACAGCTAGATCCTTCTATAATCAACCAGCTTGAGGGTCCCCAATAGGTTTGGCGGGATGCGGGATTTGGCATTTTTTTGCCTTGATATTCGGGATTTGGGTTGAAAACAGAGGCGGGAAGCGGGAATTACAATTACGAGCGGGAGCGGTATTTCGTAATTTAATGGGGTTAGGATGTGGGATTTGTAAGGGGAACAGAGCGGGAAACGGGATTTATTAATTGCTTGGTGATAAATTAATTGACCAGCGCAAAAACTGCAAGCTGGCAGCGTATAGCTGTGTCAGGTTTCAAGTAAAGAGTAGTAACGCTTCTGTATCCTGTCAGGTTGTCAAACGTATCCACTATCGCTAGACAACGCAACTATCGTTAGATTGTAGGTGGTCGGGAGCCATTACCTGGAGCCTTCATCTTCCATACTGACCCTCTGAGTCAACCCTGTTCCGTGTCTTTTTGTTTTTAGAATCATCTTCCACCGGGTTTTCGCGGGGCAGTTTTTATGATAGCCAATCATAAGAGAG
>JAHPZR010030180.1:0-17500 GCA_019787425.1 Platygyra sinensis | reverse complement strand
TCTCTTAATGCGCGCGAAACTGGGGAGAGTACAAAATGCCCGTGGGTGGTGGCGGTGGGGTTAATAGGGTTTTTTCCGCCCCCCTACCCCCACGCTATCTACTCCACCGCCACTACCCACGGGCATTTTGTACTCTCCCCAGTTTCGCACGCATCAAGAAACCAATATGGCGGCCCGTCGAACTCAACGACAGACACTACGATCTCACGGAAAAATAGGGGACTGTGAACAGTCCATCAATTTGTTCACCTCGTGTTTTTTGATGGTAAATATCTACACTCCAAAGAAATGTGCAGCACATGGTTTGGCGATGATGCAATTCGTTTCGCCCCTGCTGTGGGGTGGCCAAATCGGTGCGCAACTTCGATGCAACTTACCATGACGTCACTCCCATAAAACTCGACTCGAGACCGCATTATGAACTGCGTTCTACGAACGCAATTAATCTAACAAACTAATTATTAACCGAGAAACCTCTTTGAAAAGTGCGCGGGATCGGGATTTCCAGGCAAAAAAGGGTGGGATGGCGGGATTGACAGGAAAAAATGAGCGGGAAAGCGGGATCTGGGAACCCTATGGTGGACCCTCCAGCTTGGCTTCAGGCAAATCTCTGATCTGTCTGCTAGCGACAAAAAAATTCCGGTTGTAAGCCCCCCAGACTTTGAAACCCTCCCCATTCAACCTTTAACCTTTCCACATCAACTTTACGTCGCGTCTAACGTCTCATAAGACAGTGTACTTTAAATAGATACAGGTCAAGAACTTGAACGTCTGCAGATAGAGTCCAGGTCCAACTGGGGACTCGCAGTGGCTCTCCTGCCATAGATCTGCAATATATAACTGCAGATTAGTTTGATAACCCATAGAAGGATCCCTCTGGAAAACAGCTTCCTGATCCTCGGTTGAAAGCCCAAGCATAATTCTTGGCTTTCAGTTTGAACTTGCATCTTTGTTTACTAAGCCTCCCCTCTCACCACAAAGCCCTTCCCTAGAAAACGAAAAGCCTCATTAATTGTTAGAGTACCTTTAATTCGATCTACGATAAACTGTACACGAGATAAAAAATTTAGCGTAACTCACAGATCAATATCTGACACACAGAAGTAATGATGTTATGCCTCAAATAGTCGAGAGCCTACCGGACAGCTGCGTTTTCCCGCACCATTCCAGTCATGAAATTGGTGTTTCAAAATGGACATGTACTCGACAAGCTTCCGATCAACAGTGCCAACAACATGATGTTCAAAATGAGGAAGATAAAAGTCTGTAAGCTCAGTGAATTCTTAGAGGCCACCTTGCTCTTTATAGTTGTATGCCTGTTCTTGACCGAAGGGGTTCGAGATAGATTCAATTCCGAGTACTTTATTGTTGCTTATTTTTGCGAGAACACGGTACCAATATATTTCGCGGGACTTAAATTTCGCGCCTTGCAGCAAGAAGATCACATTCATTTTATAGAGGGCCTCTTCACGAGCCCGGTAACTCTGGCCCGGTTACCGGGACGAATTCTGTGTTGTGTTCATATGGGAAATTTCAGCCCGGTCGATCGGGATGAATTCAAAAAAACAACCAAAACGGTAGAACATAAATTTGTATTGTTCGCGACAGTCATAGCTTTGTGGACTCTTGTAACTTTACTAATAAAGCTAATTCGCATACCTCTAAAGTGGAAATGCATACAAGACCAAAATTATGCCATTTTGGCCGCTATGTTGAGAGGGCGAAGCTATTTTGTTTTAAAAGTTTCGTCCCGGTCACCGGGCTGGAGTGTTCATATGGGAAAATTTTCATCCCGCTTACCGATATCTCGGTCGCAAAAACCGGATCTCGGTAACCGGGCCAGCCCGGCCTCTCATATGCCGGAACACATCGATATTTTTACAAAGAAAAGAGTGGCGAGGCGAGATCTCGGAAACCGAGCCAGCCCGGTTGACCGGGCTCATATGAAGAGGCCCTTAGATGGATGAGGAGAGTTATAACGCCCAAAATTGAATAGAGAACAGGGAAAAGGTAACTATGTAGAAAAACTGGCGTTGTCTTTGATCAATAAAGATTATATAGGACGGAATTAAATTTCGCGTGGTCAATTTTCAGGGAACTTTTTTCTCGCGGGTCTTAAATTTTGCGATTATCTGAAAATCGCCGAGACTGCGAAAAATAAGTCTCGCGAAAATAAGTAACAATAAGGTAGAAGTTTATAATTTGATGTCTCCCATGAGTATAAGACTTTCAGTTTTATACACAGACGTAACAGTCCCCAGTGGGTCTGCTTTTCCGTCACAATAAAGATGCCTTATAATGGTTTACTGCTATCTACAAGCAACAAATTGAATGTGTATGTACAAGTCAAATTTAAGGCCATAACTTCATGAAATTGTCCACCCTTTGAGTCCGGCCCATCAGGAAAAGAATTAGCTCCAAATTTCTACTCGCTTAAGTGACATGCTGAGGAAAAGTTCTTGTTTAAAATTCAAACTTGGCGAAGGAATTATAGAAACGTCTTACAAAATATGATGGATCATTCAAAATGCAAGAAGAAGGAAGGAAGTTTAACTGAGTTGCTGAATTAAGTTTATTTGGGGATGAGAAGAGCCGAGAGGGCATCGAAGAACTTTCCACGGTCTTCACTCTTCATTTCTATCACTGCAAAACGGAAAAAAAGGTACAGTTTAAAAACGTACTTGAAAAACTGAGCACGCGCAGATTCTTATTTTGGCCAACAAAGCATTTAAGGTGGCTCAAAACAGTTTCTAGCACTTTCCAAGACGTAGATTTTGATGGGTCATAATTACCACTCTTTATCAATTGATGCTACAACCATGGTATCAGAAAACTGCCCAATCACTGATGAACACGTTGGTATCATTTTCGTGACACAATAGGTTGCCATAGCAACACTATGACCTGCTAAAAACACCCTTAATTTCAGCTTTAAGCGCGTATATTTCAAAAACGGCACGGTGAATTTTTTTCTTATTATCGAATTTTTATAAGCAAGATAAGATGCAACTTTTGGCAAAGTTTTAAAAAATTCTGTACCTGGGGTTCAGAGCCACCTTAAATTTTCGAAAATTTAAGGTGGCTCTGAACCCCATGTACAGAATCTTTTAAAACTTTACCAAAAGTTGCATCTTATCCTGCTTATCAAAATTCGATAATAAGAAAAAAATTCACTGTGCTGTTTTTGAAATATACGCGCTTAAATCTAAAATTGAGGGTGTTTTTAGCGGGTCACAGCGTTGCTAAAATAATACCAACGTATTCACCAAAGATTGGACACTTTTTTGATACCATGACTGTGGCATCAGTTGATAAAGAGTGGTTATAATGACACATCAAAATTTAAGTCTTGGAATGTGTTGGAAACTGTTTTGAGCCGCCTTAAATGAAGACATCAATGATCATCGCAGCTATAACACAACTTAAAGCCTTAAATGCTTCAATGGCATTCGAACGCATGACCTCTGCGATACCGATCATCGGTACAGTGCTCTACCAACTGAGCTATCAAGCCAACTGGGAGCTGGTATCCGCAGGGAAAATATAGAATCTTTCATATATTCATTCACGAATAAATGTAAAGTTTTTTTGTCTTTAGTCTGCTCAAAGCTTTCTTCAAGCTTCACACTCGCAAACTATTCGCTACACAAAAAGGCAATGAACGTAGACAAAATGAAGGTGCATATTTTCGCACCAAAGGTATTAGTTTTTGTACAGCGTATAACACATGCGTTAGCCCTGACGAAAGGCCAACGCTCAAACGTCAACTTCTTGATTTACCTTAATCAAATCCAAATTGCTAAATAGCTGTGTGTTTCATTTGTTCACCGACGCAGCCAAAAAGTTTCGTTTGAAACTAATAGCTTTACATGACACAAACTGTGAAAGGTCTACCTGCGGGGTCAAAGTGGTCGTGAATTGTTCTGGACTTGGTTTTGCTGGCGGCCATTTCAAAAGCTTTCCCCAAGAAACTACAAAAGAAATGGAAATAAATTAGATAAGAACTTAAAACGCATCACTTCCATAAACGTAATTGTAACGGGCTATGTGACTGAAAGTCAACGAAGACACTTTAGTCAACTTTTGCCGGGTTTATTAGGACTGGGTACAACGCTCGCAAATGGTCACCTACTGAAAGACGTTATGTTTTCTATTGTTCGATTGTTGTTTATGTCGAACACGGTAACTAGAGTGTAGACTAGCTAAAGAAAATAAAAAGTACCGATGGCATAGAAATATGCAAAAGTGTCAAATTGTGAAAAATGTTTCACAATTTGACACTTTTGCATATTTCTATGCCATCAGTACTTTTTATTTTCTTTTGAACATAAGTGTCACGCATCGCCCAAGGATTACAAATACTTTCGTACTTGTTCCTCCCCTACATTTATGTTGACTAGCTAGCCTGGGATACTTACTTTTTGCATGAATCATCAGCGATAGGCGGCACTCCAACCAAGAGGCAAGTCCCTGAAACGAAAGGAGTATAACTGAGACGTTCCAATTTATGTTGGTGAAATCTTCACGATGGCTAAAGATAAGGTCATTGTACTGAAAACAATTTTCCCTCGAAATAAGTAGCAACCGACAAACCGTGTTCTCAATTGAGAAATCCTGGAATGGGTTGAGGAAAAAACTGAATTACTTTCGTATTTAATTGACGTTCGCAAGAACCTATAACCTAAGCCACCAAATGAAAATAAAACATAATAAGTAAACAGGTTTTCAAGATGCTGAATTTTTCTATACTGATAATAGAGATTTTTATCTGATAGTAACAAGAAGATAACTTAGAGAAACGCGACCCTTATCCTGGAGTGTCTTCTGCATTCTATGGGGAGAAGAATGTAGTAATTCATATTGGAGTATGAAAAAGCTGGTATTGTTAAAATGCTGTCATCCTTACCTTTTTCTGAATCTAGTGGCGCTGCAAGGACGAAAGGAAGAGCTGCTGCTTTCTTGTTTTTAGACTTGATGAGGCAGAAATATAAACGTAGCATTAACAAAAACGTCAAAATCCTCTTGCTAAGAGTGTGGAAAGGGAAGTCGAGGAAAGGCAAAATATGGTTAAAGAACGGCAGGGACAATGTCGGTAGTTCTTCAGGAAATTTCGATGAAAAGTCTTCAACTACTTAGATACGAACTAATTTGACATATAAGTTTATATTCTTAATCTAGCAAGGATCTAGCGATACCGCAGAGTGGAAGTCGTGTAAAATTCTTGTTTATTTCCGCCATCGAATCTCAAGAGTATTAGTGGTGTGGTACTATTAAGCCGTTTAATGATGACAACCAAACTAAAACCAAACCGAAATAAATCACATCTGACCAATCACAACAAACACAAGACAAGGGAGAGAGCTAATCAAAACTCCAAACAAAAAAAACATGTTATCGTGCCAAGCGAGGGGAAATATGCAACCGGCGCCAAGCGCGGGAAACGCTTAGAAGCTTGCTCACGGTTGGTTAACTTACCATCGTTACGTAGGCATTGAGAACGAAGCGAGCTAACGCTCCCAGGACGGCTGGCTTACTGAACATGTCCAGATCTGGTATACCCTAACAGAAAGAACATTTTTTTATGTAGATATCCCTAGGACTACAAGCTTTTCATTAACCCAAGGCAGGCGAGAAACATGGAGTCACAATTAGGCATCGCGGCACTAATTTTAAGGGATCAGGGTAGTTGTATTCATCAAAACAAATATGCAGTCAAAATGATGAATCAACTACAGACGTTACAGTTGAACCCCTCTCTGCTCCGCATAGGCCTCTTTCGTGCTGCTCTGACCGTAGGCTGGTAGTTCGGAGGCTGGGGAGAAGGCACGCGGGGAATGCTGCCCTCCTACTCAATTATTTCCCATAGGTAGCCTCTGTGAAGGAGAGAGGTTGAACCCCCCGTAAGCGCTTACGGGAGGTAGTCGCTTACGAGAGCTTGAACCATATTGGGTTAAAATTTTGCCACATAATCATAAGGTGACTGAAGAGATTTATTCCAACTTTAAATGCTTTATTCATAGGAAAAGTCGATTTTGAGAAAAACTCTGGTACTTCCCATTGAGAAATTTCCGTCTCTTGTACTATCCAGGAATGTGATGTCACAAAACCTTATTATTCAATTTTCGTTCAATATCTGTCCACTGGTCGCTTACGGAAGGTTAGAAAACAAACGAAAATTTCAAACTTTTAGCTTTAAAAGTAGTCGCGATCGCTTACAAGAAGTTTCAAATGTAGTGATTTGACTCGGAAAATTTTGGTATTTTGGAAAAATAGTCGCTTACGAGAGGGTGGCCGCAACCAGAGGTTCGACTGCACAATAATTCTATGATAAGGCATTTGTCTGCGTTCCCGAATCGAACCCAGCCAAACGTTATCCATCACGTTTCATATTTTAACATATTTTGTGAGTTCAGTCTTAAACTAAGTGAGCTTAAGCGGACTGAATTAAGTGCAAATGCACTTAATTGAGCTTACGAGAACCGGTTTATCAACTCTCTCAGTGTACCTTTTTTTACCGTAAAGTCCAAAGATCATGAGGCCTTGGGGACTTGGACACTGTACTACTTGGAACAGGACCGAGAGCCCTCCCTTCCCCTTCCACCTAACTTTGCCCCTGAGTGGTAAAGGCGGAATCATGACCATAAAAGTAGCGCGCAGAACTCGGGACGACCCTGCAGATTTGATACCTGTTTGATGAATCGGAAACGAGGCATACCTCTCTGAGATGCGAGTACAGGAAATGGCCTGCACACATCACTTGGTGCATGTCAATCAACGACCTGACTTGATTGACAACAGCAATCAACTAAAAATAGAGAGAAAGACCAACATGTTAATAACTTGATGGAGTGGTCAGAGTCAATAGAATTGACAAGCAAACTGACCAGCTACAGGATATAAAATGGTTAGGAACAAGTCGGAAAATGATTGCTTCCTCTTACGAAGCCCAGTAAATATCACAGAAGCAAACAAACAGGCTAAGATTTATCCTTGACCTTGCGCATCTTACGCTCATAGACTATGCATGAATTGCACATTCGCAATGCTTATGTTGGTTTTAAAATTGTATGAGCACATAACCACGTTTTGCTATGCAGCACAACAGAGGCGACCTAACTGAGCAATAGACCGTTTTAGCTTAGGCGGTTTGTTGCCCCATTTCAAACCATATCAGGGTTCGTACTCTTTTGAGCTCTTCAAATTCCATGACTTTTTGCATGACCTTTTCAAGTTTTCAAGACTATGGGTTCAGCTGTCAGTTTTCAAAAATTCAAAAACCTTTCCATGTTTTAGAGTATATTTTGACCTTAAACAGTTCAACAGGCACAAACTCTGGTGTCCATCAAAATGCGTGCCGTTTAGGCTGTTTAATTACTCCTCTTTATCTGTACATTGTCGTTGCCTTGCCATCTACAGTAACAAATCTATCACACAAAATTTTAATTTTCCATGACTTTCAAGGTAAAGGTCAAGGATAAAGTCTGCATACGAGACAATTGTGGTCCACCAGGCCGGAGCTTATCCCAGTTTCTGGAGCATGAAGCGACTAGGAGTATTTCTACTCCTAGTCCATCGCAGGGTTACCTCCCAG
The DNA here is from genome assembly GCA_019787425.1 of Platygyra sinensis. Taxonomy (NCBI): domain Eukaryota; kingdom Metazoa; phylum Cnidaria; class Anthozoa; order Scleractinia; family Merulinidae; genus Platygyra; species Platygyra sinensis. The sequence continues at coordinate 9,909 of JAHPZR010030180.1, read as the reverse complement.
CATTAAATTTACCGGTCCTATTTATACACCTGGGTGTAGAGAGGCAACGTGAGAGTAAAGAACACAACACAATGTCCCCGGCCAGGGCTCGAACCCGGACCGCTCGCTCCGGAGTCGAGCGCACTAACCATGACGCCACCGCATCTCCCACATGACTTTCAAGGACCGAGAATTAAATTCCATGATTTTTCAGGCCTGGAAAATGAAATTCTTAAATTCCATGACTTTCCAGGTTTTCCATGACCTGCACGAACCCTGAATGTGACGATGCTCGTGATAATTCTTGCTTTCTTATTTTCAAATAGTCGCATGTATGTGATTGGATTATTTTTAGATGGATGAAAAACAATTCTCTACAGAATATCACGTGGTCTAGTACGTGTGTAAAGGGAAAACAAACTGAGCGCCCAAGCTAAAAGGTCCAGACTGAAGATCTATGTGACACCTTTATAATGAATGTCGTCTATTATGCAACACTAGGAAAATAATTTGTCTTTTTTTTCAACTGGATTGATTATGTGAAATGGCTACCGCAAAGAGATTCGAAAGCTGACATTTCATTTTAACTTTTATACATAGTTTGATTTATCTATGGCTTGTCTCCACTTAATTTTAATGTTGCCTATTTATTTCCTATACATATATCTTGATTTCCCATTTTACTTTATGATGTATTTATATTATATAGCACGTTCACGTTAAAACGAGTTAATTGTACTCATATGTGAAATGTGGATAAATAAATTACTACTACTACTACTACTGCTGCTGCTGCTGCTGCTGCTGCTGCTACTAGCGTTAGCCCTTCGGCCAATTCACAATATCAACCCGGTAGATAAAACCAGATTATCTTTTAATACTCCCAACGACGCAGTACTACAGTTTCTTTAGAAACTTACCCCCTTTAACACTAGTAAAACTCTGGAGTGCTTTTACTAGACTTGCCAACAATGAAAATTACCTGTTTCTTGCCCATTTTAATACCATCCTGTAGTTTCTCATTATTGGATCTGAACAACAACAGCAAAATAAACTCTCAGTTATATCTGTTGCTAAATGTTATTATTTGATTGCTAAAAAGCAGGCAGTCATGGTTTTCGTATTATAAAGGTTTGAGTCACTGGTAAATTGATCTTCACACTCATAATAAACTTGTTGCTTTGTGGGTGACTTATTTCAACGACAGATAATCAGTTCACCCGCGTAACATCAAGGGTCACTGACTTTCAAGACTTTGAAGTATCTTTTTTTTACAAAACTACTTAGTACCTAATTTAAATCAGTAATACAACTACTAATTACACAGGGGCGGATCCAGGATTTTTGTTCGGAGGGGTGCACCTCTAAGGAATGACGTCACTATCCAGGATTTTTCTTAGGAGGGGGTGTACCTCTAAGGAATGACGTCACTGACCGGTGAGGTAAACAAATTTTAAAAGCGAATATGAAGAAGAAGGCTTCACCTCAGGGAGGGGTGCACACCCCCTGCACCCTCCCCCTAGATCCACCCCTGTTACAGCAGTGATAACTAAAATACCACAATAATACAACTACGAACACTATGCTACTTACAATACTACAATTTGCATAACTTACTCTACAAAACAATAAAGTTACTAACAGTAACCCTTACTCTAAGCCTTTCAAGTATACTCAGACATAACAGGTGATACAGCCTTCAATAGAGCCCTGAGGCACGTTTCCTCGAAGGCCCCGAAACGTTTTCGCACCCAGAAAACCATAGCAAAATCTCAAACCTTATGATTACAGAGCTGTTTTATTCACGTATTCTTCACATAAACAGAGGTTCCCTTCATACAAGAAGTTTCAGGTGTATACACTTATCCATTTTACGAGCCTGAAAAGTTTCCAGCACTTGGCCCCTGGACAGCTAAGTTCTTTAACATTTTTAAAAACTAAGTCCCTTACTAATCACAGATCACTAGTGTTTAGTAATACAACTAATAGTACAATAGGCCAATTACAACACTGAATGAAAATTTGTAAACAAGTTGCAAGCCAAGAGAAAACACAAAACCGGTGATAAGTGTGGGAAAAACTACATTACTGTAATGTGCAAGGAAACATGTAAGTACTGGAAAGAGCGGGAAGCTATGCAGTTAGCTAGTCTGTTGTTGTGACCAAGATGGATAATTTAAGCAAATTTTGTTAGTGCAAGGTTTTCTTTGCTCACCTTGACAAAGCATCCAATGCCTCCAAAAAATTATCCCATTTTGTCATTCCTTCATTCTGTAAAAATAAAGTATCATCAGCTTTTGAATCCATGGATAATTTGATGACCGCCAGTAACTGGTTGCTGGACTGCCACACAGACCCAACAATTGGGAAACTATCTAATAATTGGCCCAATTAAACATTGATTGCCATTCAAGATTAATTGTTCACCAATTACAACTTACCGGAGCTTCCAAAAGGGCATTAACTGCATAAACAACATCACTTGCACAAAGCTGTAAAAACAATACACCAATAACCTCAAAATGTGCTCCAAAAAGAAACTGCAGACTATTGAAACAAACTAGCAGCATAGTTTCAGTAAACTATCTTTTTGATCAACAAAACAAGATAAACAGGTCTGAAAGTGCAAGAGAAGTTACTATTACCTTATTTTTGAATCCATATTGAACATGGAATGACCCATAAGACATTTCATCCAGCCTTGTCAAAAAGTACAAAGAAATAATCAAAACCATAAAAGGCTTCTTTCTCAACTAGAAAAACTTGCCGATTTAACTGATACTATGTATGCAAGAGATAATTTTTTTTATTCTCAGTACTGGGCTGGAGTTAGGTTGCAACTGAGACTATTGTTTATGAGAAGTCAAAATGAAAATTATGACATTTAAGTCTTTTTAATAATCAATATTGCTCGCATTTGAGCTTCTAGTCCATGCTAGTTCCAGTTGAACACCGAGAATAAGAAAACGGCATATTAAATATAGCAGAAGACATGATGGCCAAAGGGTTACAGTGTTGGACTCCAGTACTGGGATCTAGTGTAATCCAGGGTTGTGGATTGGATTGTGACCTTAGATAAAACAATCAGATAAGGCCGCTAAGCTCTCACAACGTGCTTGTACATGCCCTAGATCATGTGAGTTTCACATAACTTGGTGGAACAACTGAATCATTGAATGAACTTCTAACTGCAGCTGAAGGGCCATCCTAATTTGAACTCTTGAGGGAAACAAAAAATTGTTCAAAAGAGCAAGATTCCAAAATATTGATAATAAATGACTGCAGGGTAAATCCAGGGAAAATGGTTTTGAGTTCAAAATAACAGGGAATTTGAAGAAACCGAGTTTGAATTAGAGGGATGCAACTGACTACATGTGTTTCCAAAAGTCTCACTTTGGTCTCTGTAAGTAAACAACAACAATTCCATATAATTTCAATAAGCAGTCGTGAATGGAAGCAAGTTTATCCTGCACCCAGCACTTTCAGGGCGGCAACCAGAAATAATAATGACTGAGGCAACATCCAATGTCAAATTCTATTCTAAGGTATTTAGCATTGTTTTACTTTTGGTCTAAAAAGAAGTAGAACCAACAGAAACAAAAAATGACTGAAGCTAGTGCCTTGGTTTGCATTGTACTGGTTATGGCTCTGACTTTGCCTTGATTTCCCAGCATACAGGTAGTCTGCTATTTTCTTTCCAGATGGAAAGTGACATCTCTGCAGAGGCAAAATATCCTGCTGTTTGCTTTTTACATAAGTAGTGGCGAGGTAAGGTGACAATTTAAGCTATCAGTGATAATAAATATTTAATTTTTCTCTCAATCAGTTCTCTCACAAAGTTGGCAACTCACCCAAATTTGTCAGCAGATGTCTCAACCCATCCTTTTAAGTTGTTCCTCAAGTCAAAATCCATACTGTAGAATTTCTGTTTACTCTGCACCAGGGGGATTCTATGAAGATCATTAACAATAAAATATAAATATTTTAAATGAACTATCCACCAAACACTGTTGCAGCAATAACTTAAAGAAGACTCAGTGTATTTCATCTTACCCCATGTCAGCGAGAAATTCATAAAGTTTCTTCTTTCCTTTCATTGTCCACACCCTGAACCTAAGAACAAACATATTAATTATCAATGAGGTACAAAGTACAGTACATTTTCAGCATTGAGTGATTCTTAAATTCTTTGGATCATGTTCACTACAGACATATGTAGTCAAGTGTCGATTGCTACCCTTGATCATCACTCAATCGACATCTCAATCGGCACTCAGTTGATATCTCAATCACTGACTCGGTCAACATTCAACCAACATCTCAGTCAGTCAAGAGTGCACTGATTTTCGCAGACACATACACCAGGGTTCGACTTTCAGGGAAAATACTTGGGGCAAGCTAGCCACTAAGTTTTCAGATTTAGTCGCCAACGAATGTATTTCAGTGAAAAGCACAAAAAGATAGTTGCCAGTGAAAAAATTTGTTCACATTAACGACCCAAGAGGTTGCAATGCCAAGCTCTTTGCCCCATTGAGTGTCAATTGATACATAAATCAGTCAACACCCACCTCAAGAACATCACTTTGACTGAAAACCAATTTCTCTCTTTAAAATTTCAAGAGTTTTGGCTTTGAAGTTTCTCTGCAGCACTGAAAGCAGTTGCATCATAGTAAACACAAGCACAGTCATTAACAAGAGTCCATGGGATGCTCTAATGCATAGAACTATCTGACGTGTCTTACAACATCTGACGTGTCTTACAACTGAAGTTTAAAAAAGCATTGTTATCCTTTTGAAAAATGTGTTGCTGTTCCCCAGCCCTCCACACCCAAAACAATGCTGAAACTTAGGAGAAATTGAAGGTACTAGTTTTCAACATTGTATGTTGGATGGGGTTAGAGGCTAGGCAGGTGTGGTTGTATTTGCACTTGGCGTATGTGCAAAAGCGCCAAAATTAGAAATTTGTCTCAAGACATTTGTTTGTGATTGCAGATCAATTACTGTGGTCTGATACAGATAAGGCTTGACTTTCAGTCATTTTGGGAGTCTGGTTGTTTATCCTAACCCAACTACTTGTGAGCTCACAGAACGGCTGGAAATCGAGCCTAGATGAATATGTAATTCCCCTAAAAAAGTGTTTCTAGGCAGAGTTTTTTTTAAGAAATGGACATCTAACAAACAGTATTAAACAAGTGGAAACAGTGAAACACTCAGGGTTGTATAAATTAAGAGCTGGCAGCCGGTGAAGTTCGCCGGCTTCTCTGCCAGGTTTCGCCTGCTACTTTCATTGCTTCACGAGTCAAGGTATGTCAAGGAGATGTTTATCAGTTCTCACAACCATCTACTTTTCACAAGACTCTGGCAACTTAAAATGTTAAAGAAAACACTGACACTGGAAACATCAGCTGGAAACTATGTAGAATTATGAAGTTTACCAGAAAGGCAAACAAACCTGCAGGCTGTGTAACGGGAATGACAGATGCTGTCAAATAATGACCAATGTCTGTAAAGTGATAGTCGCAGTCTGGTTCATTTTGTTAAGGGTACAAATACCATTAAAAGTGATAGTTATTTTTAACTGTCGGTCACAATCTGCAGGTAGCAGTCACAGATGGCATAATACAATAATACAGACCAAAATGACTGAAACACTAAGTCTAAGCAATGTAATTGATAAATTTTATCCAGTGCTCAAAGAAAGACTTGATTTGCAACAATCTTTAAGGATCTTTGAAGATCTTATTGAAGACCACTAAAAATCTGGAAAGAAATACTCTCGGATCTTTAAGGATTTTTGGATCATGTGTATTTTGTGCACCCCTTGACCGATTTATCGGTCGACATATCGACCGACTCTCCACCGATGTATCGGGCGACATATCAGCCGAGTGTCGACCGATATGTCATTCGACATATCGGTTGAGTGTCGGTCGATTTGTCGACTGAGATGTGTCGGTCGACATATCGGTTGATATGTCGACCGAGAGTGGTTGTCCGATTGTCGGCCAACATGTCGATTGATAGGCTACCGACATTCCTCCAATACTTCACTGATCGATATTTTAGAAAAAGAAATTTTTGTTCCAAACTATTTTTGGGGGGCAACTTGCCCTCCTTTCCCCTCCACTAGCTACGCTCTTGTATACATCTGTATTGCAGTATTTGACTTGAGTGCCTTGCTTAATAACAACTGAATTTGTGGCATTTGATCCGAACATAAAGCCATCAGAAATTCTTGAGGGTGATGTAAAACTTATACATCTGTCACTGACAGTCTAAGCTTTTGACTTATATTATGACAGTCGACTGATATACCACCGACAGTCGACCGATACTCCGCCGGCAATCAATGGTCAACGTATCGGCCGAGTGTCGGCCGCTATATCGACCGAGATATCTGCCAATGGTCGGTCGATATGTCGGCCGATATATCGGTTGATGCATCGGTCGATATGTCGACCGACATATCTCAGTCGTGATATCGGCCGAGTGTCGAGCAATATGTCGACTGACATATCGATCGACACTCAGCCGATATGTCAACCGATATATCGGTCGAGTGTCGGTCGATATGTCGACCGATATATCGGTCAAGGGGTACACAAAATACACATGATCCGGATTTTTCAATTTGCAGGTACTTCTCAACTATTTGCAAAAGGGTCTTAACTAATTCGGTACTTGGTAAGTCAACAAAGTACACATTTTACATAAACTACACATGAGGGGAAAACATATTAAAAAAGCTTATGGTACAAGAAAAAATGTAATAAGAAAGGATACTCAGTATCGAACACAATCCTCATGCAGTTTATGGAAGAGCCATTTTCATCTGTACCATGGTTGTGTCTCATAACATGTTCATGAAGATTTTGAGCGTCTGTAACATACTTGTCACTGTAATCAAATTATGCAAAAACCAAATAATATATTACTACTAACACTGAGTCTTAACAGTGGAATCATATATTTTATAATGTTCTGCTAATTGCACTGGAGTATGTTCATTATGTATGATTTGTGTTAACTGGAGAAGTACCTTAAATGTGCTTGCAGGTATGATGAATCCCTAGGGGCTAGTAGGCTCTTTAAGATTTCATGGGTTATACAAGAGCCACTTGACGGCATCTCTTTAAACTTACAGAGTAGATGTAATCCCAATTTTTCAAACTCTAAATATGCAAACCTCCCAATCCAAAGTACTTTTTAGTTCCTTTGGTGAAAAAGTCAGGAAAAATTTACTCGCAGTTTTAAAATCAGTTTCTGGTCTTCTGATATTTTAAAGGCACAAACTATTAGTTGCTAAAAGTAAGTATTGGGCTCCAAAAGTAGGCAGCTGGGATCATGTGCTCTAAAAGTATCGGTGGTTGAGTGTCAACCCTCAATTGAATGGCCATCAACATCTCAGTCAACACTCAATAAGCATCCCAATTGATAGATCGATCAATACTTGGTCGACACTTGATCTACATTGTACACTCGATCAGTATCTCAATTGACACTCGATCAACACTTGATCAACAGTTGGTTGATAGTTGGCCAAGTGTTGACTGATTCATATTTATTAATCAAAAATTAGTCGATTCTCAAATGACTTTCGTTCGAGATGTCAACGAGTGTCCATCAGGCGTTAACTAAGGTGTCAATGAAGTGTTGATCGAGTATCCATAGAGTGCCAATCAAGGGTATCAATCGAGGGTATTGATCAATACTTGACCATAGATGCTTTTAATATGCATGATCTGATTTAACGTCAACTTGAAAGTGATAAAGGGCAAATTAAACCCCTGTAGCAAGTTAGTGGCTGGAGTTTTGCACATATGCCATTCACCAGACCAGAGTGGCACTTTGTTCTGACAAAGTGCTAAGGTTCAAAACATAAGCTTCACAAACTTGTTGCTGCCAGTCAATGTACACTTATACACTTCAAGTTGATTAATGGCTTAATACTTTGAAAGCCTCTTACCTGTCAATTTTTTCATAAAGATATTGATGAGTCAAACCAATTGCTGCCCACCATAACAAATCATTGCTATCTTTGCTCATTTTCCATGCCAACTCATACATGATCAAAGAGGCCTGAAATGGAGTAAGGAACATGTTTCTGTCATTACAATGCTTATTTATCATTACATTTAATAGAAAAGTCACTAATTAAGGCAAACTATGAGACACAAAAAAATTATAGCAGGTTAGATACATGCATAAACTGTTAACCCATTGACTCCTAGAACTTTCGGATCATGTGTATTTTAGGCATCTGTCGGCCGATATGGCGACCGACAGTCGACCGATATGTTGACCGATACTCGGCCGATATGTTGGCAGAGATTCGAACGAGTGTCGGTTGACATGTTGTTCGAGTTAATAGACCTCGGTCGACACTATTGGTCGGTATGCGGGTCGACACTCGGCCGACGCCTCGGCCGATATGTTGCGATCGACAGTCGCTGGTGTATTGGTCGACTGTCTGTGGTGTATCGGTCTGCTATCGGTGGTATCAGAGTATCGTTAACCGTTGTTTAGCTGAAATAGCAGCCGTCTCCTTACCCGCAAAGGACGCGAAAGAAGAGCCTATCGCCTATGCTCGTGGGTTAATAGAGCAAGGATGCAGCTCAAACTGCTGCCATTTCGAAAACATATCAGATTTTGGTACGATTGCACTCTCTTCCTGCCACATGGATGGGTTTTTCATTTTTAGACCTTGTGATATTTCACAACTCTTCTTGGCATAGGCAATACCTTGTGGCAGGGTGCGTTTTATCAGACAACATAACACAGAAAAAGTGCGCTACAAATGTAGTAAACACTCACCTGCGACTGTTTTTTTTAAACATTTATATCCGGTTCTTAACGTCCCGTCTTGTTTTATCGCAAATCGCCATATCGGGTGAGAGTATCGACCGATACTCCATCGACAGATGCCTTAAGTACACATGATCCGAACTTTTTGCCAAAAATGTGTTTTTTGGACATTTTGGTGGTTTTGAGGCTGGAAGTCCACCTAACTAGCCTTAATCTGGTCGAAAATGCATTTGCAACTCAACAGCTAGCCCTTCTTGCCACTAGAACCACGTTTTACAACCTTTTGGCCCAGGCATTCTCAGAAATCAAAATTTTGAGATAGTTTTTGGACAAGAAGGTGACCTACGTCTTTAGTCTTTTCGATTTTTGAATTTTTTTCCCCTTCCCTTTTTCTCCTTTTCTTTTCTTTTTGCTGCAGTGATTGACCTTTTACTGGGCTTGCTTGCAGTTAAAAAAACTTCTAAGGAGTTGAGGTGGCCAATTTTTACCATGGAACAGCTACAATGGAGGACAAAAGTCTTAAGACAATTAACATGATGTGCCTTTCTTTCTCCTCCTTTCCCCCCCCCCCCCCCAAGCAATGTTGTAGTTTGTGCAGCATTTCTTCATCCCAACATTGTTTGGAGGGGGGAGGGGAGGGCCATTCTCAGTATATACGTGTTTAGAGAAGTGCATATTATGCTACATCCGATTATTTGATGAGTTAAGGATGTGGAAGCAAGCTTTTCCGTTGCCGTTCCAAGGATTTTTGTCCTCCATTGTAGGTGTAGTGGCAGGAAATTTTGCTCCGAGTTTTCCACTCATCTTTTTGTGCATATCTCAGGTTCCATTAGGCCAATCACTCTGATCTAGGCATCATTTATTGAAACCTACAATCTTTTCCTCCTGCAGAAGTTGAGTATAGATGATGCCAATTTTGGTCAAAAGTGATGACGTCAGAAGTGGAAGGCCAAGGCTTGTCACGGGCGGTTACGGGCGGCACAGGAGTCAATGGGTTAATTAGGTGAAAAAACTTGTAGTATCTGATGTATATATTTAGGGATCTTAAAAGATTTGCGATTACCCCAAAAGATAGCTTAGATAAAGAAAGGTCTGCATATGAGCCAAGTGGCACATCAGGCCAGC
>JAHPZR010030179.1:0-16360 GCA_019787425.1 Platygyra sinensis | reverse complement strand
GGTCCCAAAGCTGACTGTGTCCCTTAATACTTAATTCTTTTGCTCTGTAACATGAAACAGTTAAATTTTAGGCATTTGGCCCCTTTAACACTAACAGTAAAAACTTCACTGCAACAGTAATTTTTTTTCAGAAAGAAACAAAATGGGCCCCCAAAAAGCCAATATAATATGTTTAGTGTATCACGGAGTTTTTGGCCATTTTCCAACAAATTCCCGATTATTTCAAAATTTTGAGGCCTACCGAAGACTGACGAAGATGTCCGAAGACTGCCGAAGATTTCCAAGAACAAATCCAAAAATTTCTACTTTATTTCTGTCGCTATATTCACTTGGGAAAGACGGAAATCTTTTTTGCAGTTTACAGATTCGAATTTCAGGGAGAGAAATCCTTGTAATTCACTCTACCGGTAATTAATATAATGGGTCTTAATGTAATAACAGAGATTTTTTTATCATGAAGACCGTAACCAAAGGATCATGGGCACATGATTCGAGAATGGACCCCAGTACACCCGAGGTCTCCCAGATATACTAATGGCAATCAGTCGAAAAAAGTCTCCGAGCTTCTACAGCCCCTTTTGAGCACAGGCTCAAAGTTTAAGAGTGATCTTATTACCGATTTTTTCAAGAGCTGCTAAGAATTCACGATATATGCTAAAAGCCTATGGGGGTTTCACGAAAAACCTTCTAAATACTTAACAGTATTGTCTCTCAGCTCCAGACACAGTAATTTAACAGCAAACACTAAAAATCATAAGGAAATAACACTAACCCGGCTAAAAACTAACCCCACACACACACGCTACGCCGGAGAAAAATACCTACGGTTAGGCTTACCGTCCACACTAATCCGTAACGAAAACGGAACTTTGCGAAAAGCCCCTACAAACCGGAGATATTTGAAAATGCTGTCAATGCGTTTTCCTGTAAACTGAAAATATTGTCATTAAAAACGGTACTTTTCGAAAACAAAGACGTCATGATAGTCACGTGGTTTCTCTGACCGAGTTTTCCTCAAATACAAATCCAAAATGACCGGTGATTGTTGTGTTTTTAAATTTCTGCAGCGTGGTGTGGTCAGAAAACATTTGATGCGTTTTCAGAGTGAAGGCGCCGTTTCAGTTCAAAATACTCCCGCGTCGCCGTGTGTACGGGATCTGGCAGATGGAAGCCAGCCAGACACATTCGTTACCTAAAATGAATCTACGAGCAACACTTTTGCCAACATCTGTATGATAAAAGATTCCATTACCCATAATTTGAACTTTTTTACTTTGTGCTTTTTAAAAAGTAAGATATAAAAGAGGTAATGATCGATAAATTCCTTAAAACCACAACGGTCGAATTTATTCATGTGATCAGACTGAACAACAAATTTCAAGCCTTCTGCTGAAGCGTTGGTTTGCTGCCAACTACTTGACATGTCTTTTATTTATTTTTGCATTGCGGCTGCGTTTTTCTATCAGAAAGACTGAAAATTGGCTGAACATCTTGCAGGCATGGCTGAAGATTATTGCCGTAATCAATAATTCTCTCAAAATGCTAATCTATATCTCCTTCGTTATATTTTTTAAGCTTAAAAGTAGTATTATTCCCTGGCAGGGCCGTACCTAGGATTTTTTGTCTGCGGGGGCAAACTCCACAGACCTTCACAGGGATCTCCCGTATACAGACAGGGTTTCTAGTCGGACGTTTTGTTTTCACCCCTATTAGTTTTCCTGGCGGGGGCAACTGCCCCCCCCCCCCCCCCCCTGCTCCCCCGCTATGTACGGCCCTGCCTGGGTATTATTTCATCCCACTTATTTGAAAAGTATATAGAATCACAGATATTTTGAGTTAATTTTACTGATTTATATACCACAAACATCGGCTCGTTTGTGTAGTATGAATCAATAATATCTCAAGCAATCGAGGTGAAATTATCATGCATATTTCAATGGCGCTCTCAGTTTGTCATAGAAGCTCTAGTTTAAAATTTTAATATTAATATTAATGAATTACAGTTGGAACTAAATCGTTTACACAAGTGGCACATTATTTTCGCAGTTTTCCCGACACAAGCTAGATATCGGCTTTGAGGTTTTTTTCGAAATTAAATTACGAAAATTACCCTGCGAGCAGAGGTCTCTTCAGCATTGCAAAGATAAGATTGCCGAAAGAAGATAAGCGGCATTTCCGCACTGCGTGTTATTTCTCACGAAGTGAAGCACTGATCAAAGATTTGTCACGCGATGCGGCGGCGAATTCACATTGGAAAAAACAATTCGATTCAGTTTTCACATGTCACTGAAATATCTGTATTCATCGAAAGCCAACTTAGCGCAAATTTAAGGCAATTAAAATTGCTTTAAATTTGCAAGAAGTTAGTTTTGGACGCTGGCTTTTAAATCGCACATAATCACAATTTTCTACAGCACATCGCTTTTAATTTGTTGCCGGCAATTGGAGCATTACATTGTCAAGTTGCTTTGTTAGCGAAAGAAACGATGTCAAATTCATCAAGCGTGCATGGATTAAATTAGAAAAGCCCTGTTTGATATTGAAGAGACTGGAGCCTTGTTTGTTGAACATGTACCATAATTGCGAAAAGGAAAGACATCATAATCCCTCATAAGTCATAGCCATTTTAATTTTTCACACACTAAATACACATATTACAAACAATAAATAGTTAGTCTCAAAGTAAGAAGAGAACAAAACGCGAACGAAATGAAAAATGGAAATGACATTATAGAGTGGCATAAACTTAATTTTCGCGATATTTGGCACTTTCAACAACAGCGATCTGTTTTTCATTTCACTAAACAAAGCCTAACGGAATGTGATTAGTCTTAAAAACTTAAAAATACTACTTCTAACTGACGCTTTACACCCCGGAGGAGAAGAGTCGACAACAAATTACTAAAAATTTTTGTTGCGCTTTAGCAAAAACCAAGATAAACTTGCAAATGAGACCATCTTAAATTATGTATGAATTCATCGATACCGGCATAAATCGGTAATACGTAAACGATGTTAACCCTTTCTTTTAATGATTATCACAGTTTTGCGTTTGAAGTGGTTTATTTAAAGAGTTTAAGATCTTTTACTGTTAAAAAACTTTGTGTGTGCTTTGTCTCGCCAAGTGATGAATTTTCGCTATGCCAGAGTTGCTTGAATGTAGCTTGGTGTGGACTTAATAGAAATCACCAGGTGGCCTGATTGATAGCGATCTCTTTTCTGTGTTATGTATGAGGTGCATAGCATGGCTTAGCTTTTTTTTTTTTTCAATTCCGCGCTTTGGTGAAAAATGATTCAATTTTCCCTCTCTTATTGTCTTGATGTCAGGAACTCTCCAAAAGAATTCTCTCTGCCTCCTCGTCAGAAATTGTCTCTTCTAATTGATTATCTGTTGTGTATTTTTTCCCGCAAAATCGATTAAACATGGCAACGATAACAAGTGCTACTGCTAGGAAAACAAACAGATGCCAAGCGAAAGCGATAGCCAAAAATTCCACATTACTCGGCGTGTTTTTCCATGGATTTGGACCGTAGAGAACAAAAGCAATTTGTAAAAACCAAGTCCCTTGGAGGCCTAACAAAATAGCCCTCATTAGGGCAAACAGCGATTGTTGTCGCGTTAAAAAGACATCAACTAGGAACGCAGCGGCGGTGATAAATATTATGACGTAGAGAATCGAGTGTAGGCGAACGCTGATTCCCGAATGACCATGAAGATGGAAGTAGAACAGAAATCCTTCGACCCAGAAACAAGCGGAAAAGATTAAGTAGTCACACTTTGGCGGCAAAGACATTAAATTGTACCACATCGTAAGATCAACTACGCCAGATAATCCAAAGAAACAGTACATAGCAGTGTGACTGTGGTTGTTTAGGTTCTCGGCTTCGAATTCTCCATCTTTGTTGATCAAAGTCCACGCCTTACTCAAAACGAGCTCTCCAAGAACGCCCACAATTGCTAAAACAACCTTCACAATGGGTTCTATGGGGATTTTCGAAAGCGTTTTCCCGGGACACTGGAACCAAACGGGCGAGTAAGCGTGTGATTTTAATCTTGCGTTCACCGGACCCTTCGAGCGATGCAGGTCTCTTGTATCTCTGATGTGGTGTTGTGTTCGGATCAGAGTGCCCAGGAACCACCAAAGCGATAACGAAAGAAACATAGCACCGGGCACCGCGTGACCAAGAAAATCTCCCATTATTTTGAAAACATATACGCTAGCAAGTCTTATAAGTGAAGGGCGACCTCACCTCGCTTGTGACGGCTTATTTATGTCTATCGACCAATGTCATGGACAGCAACTATTTAGCATTATATATTGTCAACTACAACCAGCTGTAGCTATTTAAATGTCTCAAACCATAATGTTTTATTCGCTGACTCAAGTTCGACGGAAAAATAGTATTCAAACGCATAGACAATTACACGTTATCTCGCTTTTAATTGGTCCAAAACTTCACGAGCCATTACCCGCTATTTTCAGAACGCAATTATTTTTAGATGAAATGCTGAAATGAAAGAAAAAGGCTCTGATCGCAATACAAGACTAAGAAGAACACTTCATAGCTATTGGACAGGGTGATAAGATGATCTGACATCTAAATTCTCAATACCTCATTATCAAACAGGTGGCGTGAATGAAAGATGATCATTGTTGGAGATATCAGTTTATCACGAGCCATCAGTTTCTTATAACAAGCTTGAAAACTGGTGTATGAAAACTGATAGGAGAATTCGAATTTCAATCTTAGCAATTAAGTGAAAATAATAAAACACACAGCCTTTTACATAATTGTACGTCACCTAGCCGTTTACTGTTATTGTCGAAAATTATCAAGAATCTCTGTTTGCTTGGCGACATTTTGTCGCTTACTTGGAAGTCTTGACTTTTTCATTTCCATTTAAATATATCAAACAACTGCAGACATATGGACTAAAACCACACTCAAAAGGAAAAGTGAGGGTTTTATGTGCCTATTACAGCTCACTGCCATCAGATTTTAAGTGCCAACTAACCTAAAATGTCATAAAAGTGATATCTTTTCGTGGTGTCTTAGTTCTGCTTCTAAAACCTATTTTAAAATCTGCTGTACGTGCAGTAAGTCATCAATGCATACTGATCTTCTAGTTCACTTATATAATTAATATTTAGAATCTTTAGAATCATAACAGTTCGTAAAATAAGAATTGATCTTCTGCCGATGGTGTTCTAGAGTGGAAACCAGTCACGTTTTACTAGCTTTTAGCGCGTAATTTTAATCAGGGTTATACAGATGATATGCATCCGCATGGGCTAGCTAATTATAATAAAAGTAAAAATAAATAAAAGCAACTTTCTTGATGACCTTAAGTGCAACTGCAAAACCAGTACTCTTATGTGAATACCATGTGGCCAATGATGAAGATTTTCCGCTCCAAGTCGCTAGAGTAGAGAGGATCAATTAGTAAGTTACTTCACTGACGTATCTCCCTTTATTTAACCGTTAATTCCTTTCAAAGACTAGTTAGACGCTCGCAAAACTCTAACTATCAATCGATGCTAGCCTGATAGAGCGCTTTTTTTTACAATTCTCGACCGAAGGGACGAGTTCTCGGTTCACCTGACAGCGGAACTGCCTGCAAAATTTCACAGCAATGTGTCTCCAACTTCAGACCAAACAAATAATGCTCTCTTCGTGAAACAGGATACTATTTCCAAAATTGAAACTTTCATAAGATTGGTAACGACCGGCTGGTACGACTTCATGAGCTGCGACAAAATATTCCGCAGCAATAATTCACTTTCTTTGATATGGCAACGTCTCCGTAGAATTTAAGTTCGAGTAAAGTTATGAAATTAAAAAAATAACCTTTATTTTTGGTTAATGAATATTAATATAATACTAAAATTATATTGAAGCACAATTCTCCGTGCACTCAAGATTGCCTATATTTTTATTTAACGAAACTTAAATTGAGGTTGATATTGTTGAACGCCTCCACGAAGCACGCTGAAAAGGACTCAAAGGAGTGATATCCAGTTCTTTTGTTTCAGAAAGGAAGGCGTTATGAAAAAAAAAGTTCTCTCTTAATGTTTCTCTGGAGAAAACAGGTGCATGAGAAGGCTGCTCACTTTGTTTTTGTTGACAAAGCTGCTGGATAATTTATAAGCTATCTCTCTTTGTAAAGACTCGTTAATTCTGTCTAGGAGCGTTTTCTTGAATGCTCTAGATGAACAAACTGAAACGTTTTTTGATGTGCAAGTTGGTTATGTGGCAAAAAATTAAATATTCTCTCTTAATGACGTGCGCGCCCAAAATGTTCTCACATATGAAAAGATTTTTTTCATAACATACCATCCAGTAAGATAGGTGAGATCAACTTTTGCCAAAAAGCCATGTAATGGGAGTTCGATCTTTAATACTTGCTATTTTTTCTTCCTTCAGTTAGCGCGCGCGATTAATTTATGACGTGGCGTGCCGTTGCGAAATAAATTTCGTATAAAGAAAGGATGCCCTGCCGGATTTTCCCCCTGCTGTGATTTCTTCTTTTTTTACCCAAAATAATGGGGAGTGGGCGAACCCCTCCCCTAGATCCTCAATACCAAGAGGTAAATAGTACAGTTTACAAGACTATCAGGAGATTACGTAATTTTAAAAGGGTGGTTACCAAAGGGATGACGAAAGGAAAACTCCCGGAAACTGTAAATTCCGTCAGCTACTTAGGCTAGGAAACCAGGAATATACAGGTGACTAGGCTTCATTCCATTGTCTCCGGTTAGCCGCGTGCAGGTCCGTGGGGGTACTACCAGAAAAATTGGGTGGGGGTGTGCGGCTTCCCAAAACCCTTACCCTATTTATGACCAATGACTAAGCGTATTTACATGTAGCTGGGGCACCAAACGGATCGTTGCGAAAAG
Organism: Platygyra sinensis; assembly: GCA_019787425.1. Lineage (NCBI taxonomy): Eukaryota > Metazoa > Cnidaria > Anthozoa > Scleractinia > Merulinidae > Platygyra > Platygyra sinensis. The sequence goes on along the minus strand of JAHPZR010030179.1, from coordinate 9,461 downwards.
CTTCTAGTCCCCTCGAACTTTCGTGATAAGGGAAATTTAATATTAGTTGTTTTCGGACTGATCAAAATTTCGTTTGGGGTACCGAAAAAAGGCCTAATATATTCGAGAACGTAACTCTCAAGTACCCCAAGAATGACCGAAGACTGGGATGGCGATCACTCAGGGAGGATTTGGATCCTTAAAACGCTTCCAGTGTAAAAAATAAAGTTCAGCTCTTTGGGTCTGAGTTAGTTTAAGAGTTCTGAGCGCTACAATAAAATATATTTGGAAGGGATGTTTTTTGCAAGGTTGCGCTGCGGCGCTTTATGACCTTTATGTCTATTTCTGCCAGGCGTTTATTGTCCTCAGAGTGAGAACTGGGACCTAAAGCAACAACCGTGCGGCTTCCCGCCGAAAATTAAAATTCGAACGAATCTTTTGGAATTTGCTTCTCTTGGATTTTTCGTACAAATGTTACTTTTATAACCTCTACGAAGCGAAAATGTTCGTGGAAAAACCCAAAGAAGAAGTATATGATGTTGTCATCAATGAAGTAGGTAGTTTTGAGATCACTGTTGATGTTTTATTAGTGTCGAAATGTGAAATCGTATTGTGAGCGAAATAAATATATATGGCCGACCTTTTATCGACTTTTCGCAGAGAGTTTTGGTTCTTGTCTCCATGGATGTGGACTCCTTGTGTGCATGCAAAATTCTGCAGGTAAGAGAATATAGTTGTTATCCGAGAAGGCAACGGAAACTATTGAACATTTTTCTTATGGGAACTTAGGGACATCTGCAGTTATGTCTTTTGACACTTTATTTGTGATCGATGACTGTTGTTCCAGTTCAACTGATCCCAAACTATAGTAAGCTTAAATAATTTATGTACATAAACCAGCATAATAAATGGCAATGTCTTAATCATGCGCAACACCGCTAAACCGTCTCTTTAACCCCTTAAAATGATGCTTGTGTTAACTCAGGAAAGAGTTTGTCAAAACGTCTGTGGAAGTGTGGAAAATATGGGATTTGAGTGAATTTAGGTTATCATTATTCTATTACAATGTTGAGTAGACAACCTAAATTTGCTTAAATATTAAACTCAGCAAAGAGTTGCAAAATGCCTGTGTAAGTGTGGAAAATATGGGATAAATGAGTGAATTTATATTATTGTATCTACCGGTATTACAAAATTCTTGATCGTGATTAGTTCTCTATATGTCAGGTAATTGGCACTTGATCGCATGAGTGTTCAATTGCAGGTATCTGATTTGAACTTTTTTAAACTGGATACCCACATGATTTTCACATGAATTAGACGTGCTTTAATGCCTTCCTTCACAATTTTTCCTACAGTTTTCAAAAAAGAGTTAGATGTTTTCGCTCTAAAAAAGTTCTCAGAAGACATTTTAAATTTTGAAATTTGTTGTAGATATGATTAATTAGACTGGACCTTGTTTCGCACAATTCAGGGAGTAATTATGCTCATAATTTTAAATTGGCCTTGAGCATCGCACAAGTAATTTCAAAATCGGTCAGGCATGAGGCTAAAGGCCAATTTGACGTAATGAGCATGATTACTCTCTGAATTGTATGAAACAAGGTCCATTATTACTATTACTTAACATTATTCTATAAAAGGGTTGGGTAAACAACCTAAATTCACTTAAATCTTGTTAAAACACTCCAGGATTAGAAGAAATGACAGTAGGTGAATTACGCATTGTAACAGAAATTGGTAAATGTAAGCTTTGGCTGCATGCCTACTTTGTCTATTGCATACTTAACATAATTTTTGCTTTTTAAATCCATAGTATGGAGGCAGTTCTTTTGATTAACGAACTGCAATTTTTTGTTGATGAAAACTGTCACGTGTCACTTGTAGATTGCCTTTTAAATTGACGAGTGTTCTAGGTTTTTATCTAACATTTTTTACTCTCCCCTGTTCTTTTTTTTGATAGTGGCTATTCAAATGTGATAATGTCCAGTACACCATAGTCCCTGTCAGTGGAAAGGAGGATTTAGCAAGGGCTTATCATGAACACTCTGAACAGGTAATAGGTCATATATGTGTTACAGGTCAAATTTAAATTCAGGTTAAATTTTTTCCAACCTAGGTCAAGTTGTTTCAACCTAGGTCTAATCACGGTAATGTTTTAGCAGGAAGTTTCCCGCTGGGATATATAAATCCCTATTATCTGTCTAAGTCCCTCTGCCCATTTTACTCCTTACCTGCTCAATGTCACGCTGAATTACCAGATAATGGATGAATTTTAAGTCCAGTGCTGACCATTGCTTTTGCTTGAATCCGCAGCCTGGAGGAAGGCTAAACTGTGCGGATATATATGCACAAGTTGTGAGCCTTGCTGCTCACCACTTAAATATTGTGCTTATTTCCTTGGCTTTTGCATTCTTTCCCACAGATCATAGAGCAAAGATACTGCTCACATTAACAGGAAAAGTTACTTTGAAAAACTAACCTGTCATGGATGGCAGTATTGTTTTTCTGTTGAGCCATGTGTTAAACCCTGTTGACCTATCATCCTATTTGGAGATTCTGAGCACTTGATGCTGACATAGAAACTTGTGACAGTGTCTAATTAACAAATTGACGTCAGTTTTTTATGTGTCTGTCCTGTTATTGATCATAAATTTCGTCATCACATTGTCAAAGTAGCTGTGGATCCACGAGGCGATAGCCGAGTGGATCTGCACACTACTTTGACAATGTTATGACAAAATTCATTATCAATAATGGGACAGACGTATTAAAAACTGACATCAATTTGTTTTTTACGATAACAAATTGTCGAATTGCCGGCTCTCACTCGCTGACGCGTCGCATGAATTTTAAATTCATGTGTCTGTCCGCATATGGACGATAAAAATTAGCCAATGAGCGCGTGTGAATTTCTGCAGTTATCGTAAAATGTATAATTTCTCTAGGCAGCATTAATGTTTTCTTAACTGGTATTCTCTTTCAATCATCCAGCTGAAGCACATCTTTATGGTGAACTGTGGTGCAAATTTGAACATTCTTGAGATGCTAGAACCTGAGGAAGACGTTATGTTCTACATTGCTGACAGGTAAACAGTCTCAGTGTAACAGTAGTAAAATGTACTCCCATATGTGCACCAATTAATTTAGAAAACTGCATAGTTTATCAAGATACATGTAGAGAACAAAAGCCGATTACTTTGGTCTTGTATCATGTTTTAGCCACAGACCCATTGATCTTGATAACATCTACAACCAGGATCAGGTCAAACTGTTAATGAAAGAAGGGGAAGAGCTGACAGTTCCTGACTTTGATGATATATATGCAGACTCGGAGGTATAAGCAAAGACAATTTATCTTAGTACATACAACTCAGCAGTTAATTGTGCACTCCTAACTGCACAGCAGTTAGGAGTGTGTCTCCTGAAAAACCCCTTAATACAGTGTCTTTCTTTACCTAGTTTCAAGAGACTTTATTCAGGAGACTGTGGGAGTGGACAACCAGTCACTACATGTCATTGACATTAAATAAATTATCTCTGTCAATATGTTATTTTGATGCAGTTTTGAACTTTTGTTTGCATGAGGTTGGTTTAAATGATTCTTCTGTGTTGTCTTATTTCTAGGAAGAATTTGAAGACTCAGATGAGGAGGGATCAGAACCTTCTTCAAAAAGAAGAAGAACCGGAGATGGGGTAACTAGAACAGCATGCATTAATTAATTTGTAAAAGCAGAAGGGTTGTTTGCTTCTGGTAAAAAAAGCAATTCAATGGTATCTGAGAGTGCAGTTTCCTAATTAAGCAGATTATCAATGCAGGTAGTTACACCCTCACTCCAACTGATATTAGAACATATTTAAATTTAAATTTAAAAATGAAAATAGTAATTAAAAAAAAAATTAAATATTTTTATGTCTAGCAAAGCCTTCCAGAAATGCCAAGTGACAGACACAGAGCTCAGCAGGTGAAAGAATTGTATGAAAAAAAAACATAAATTGCTGGATGACAAGCTTTGTCATCCAACATACAAATCCTTCAGGTGTACCAGTATGTTTTGTGATGGACCAGGGCAAATTGAGGGTCACTAGATATTTTGCCCTGAGCCACTAAGAACTCAATGAAACTGAATTGATTGGTCACCAAACATTGGAGGTCGTTTTTAGCCCTATTATGGAAGAGCAGATGCAACTTAGCCAATTTTTATTTTCCAGGACTCTTCGCTTTCAAAACGCAAATCAAAAAGACAATGGCATCAAAACAGGTAAGAGTGATCTTATCCTAGATTTATATTCTCTGATGTCATGCTGGTTCCATGTTTTCTGGTGCAAATTAATGACCAGTTGCTATTGCTAATAATCCTAAAAAAATGAATTAATCAGATCCCTACAGAATTGATGTGAAAGGTTGGCAGCATTTGAGCTTCAGTCGCATAAGATATTGCAATAAAGGTTGTTTTGTATCAAAGAAATAAATAAAATATTTTTTCTTTGTAGTTGGGCACAAAAAAGTTTGGGAAATGTTTAGGTAAAAAGGTAACAATCAGATAAGACTAAGTTCTTTGCTTGAGTATAACATTGTCATGAAATCAAGTTATTATCTGACTTCTACAGGCAGGAAATTCTTTATCAGTATTATGCTTATGCCTTCCATGGGAGTGCAGTAAGTACTATATTTATTATTTTACATTATGTCACAATGGGATTCTTATTCCTTGTAACTACATAAATCTTAAAATCAAGGAAGTATTTTTTCATTGATCAATGTTTGCAAGAACCTACACTGTATGGGGATGTTCAATCTGAAATCTCTGATTGAGAGATTTTCAGGGTTTTTGTTTCAGATCTTCAAAGATCCTGCAAAAAGATGATCTAAGATCATGGAAAAAATCTGCTTCAAATCCTTGAGGATCTTTAAGGTTCCTTGTGAAGTTCTCTTCAAGGATTAATAATATTATTGTTGCTAAGATCTTTACCAAGATTTTGGAATAATATTGGTCTTCTGTTAATAGGATCCTCCCAATATTAAAACAATACTTGAAAGGACCCTTATCTCAGGTTTCTGTCGCATGAAGGACTGTGTGAGTATTCTTGGACGCCACTTTACTGGATAGATGCTTCTGTCATTAAACCCAGGGCATAAATTAATTTATACCGCTGGGTATAGAGTGGTACAGTAGCAGTAAAGTGGCGTGCCAAGAATACACACAACATCCCTGGGCACAGAAACCTGAGATAAGGGTCCTTTCAAGTATTGTTTTAATATTGGGAGGATCCTATTAACAGAAGACCAATATTATTCCAAAATCTTGGTAAAGATCTTAGCAACAATAATATTATTAATCCTTGAAGAGAACTTCACAAGGAACCTTAAAGATCCTCAAGGATTTGAAGCAGATTTTTTCCATGATCTTAGATCATCTTTTTGCAGGATCTTTGAAGATCTGAAACAAAAACCCTGAAAATCTCTCAATCAGAGATTTCAGATTGAACATCCCCATACAGTGTAGGTTCTTGCAAACATTGATCAATGAAAAAATACTTCCTTGATTTTAAGATTTATGTAGTTACAAGGAATAAGAATCCCATTGTGACATAATGTAAAATAATAAATATAGTACTTACTGCACTCCCATGGAAGGCATAAGCATAATACTGATAAAGAATTTCCTGCCTGTAGAAGTCAGATAATAACTTGATTTCATGACAATGTTATACTCAAGCAAAGAACTTAGTCTTATCTGATTGTTACCTTTTTACCTAAACATTTCCCAAACTTTTTTGTGCCCAACTACAAAGAAAAAATATTTTATTTATTTCTTTGATACAAAACAACCTTTATTGCAATATCTTATGCGACTGAAGCTCAAATGCTGCCAACCTTTCACATCAATTCTGTAGGGATCTGATTAATTCATTTTTTTAGGATTATTAGCAATAGCAACTGGTCATTAATTTGCACCAGAAAACATGGAACCAGCATGACATCAGAGAATATAAATCTAGGATAAGATCACTCTTACCTGTTTTGATGCCATTGTCTTTTTGATTTGCGTTTTGAAAGCGAAGAGTCCTGGAAAATAAAAATTGGCTAAGTTGCATCTGCTCTTCCATAATAGGGCTAAAAACGACCTCCAATGTTTGGTGACCAATCAATTCAGTTTCATTGAGTTCTTAGTGGCTCAGGGCAAAATATCTAGTGACCCTCAATTTGCCCTGGTCCATCACAAAACATACTGGTACACCTGAAGGATTTGTATGTTGGATGACAAAGCTTGTCATCCAGCAATTTATGTTTTTTTTTCATACAATTCTTTCACCTGCTGAGCTCTGTGTCTGTCACTTGGCATTTCTGGAAGGCTTTGCTAGACATAAAAATATTTAATTTTTTTTTTAATTACTATTTTCATTTTTAAATTTAAATTTAAATATGTTCTAATATCAGTTGGAGTGAGGGTGTAACTACCTGCATTGATAATCTGCTTAATTAGGAAACTGCACTCTCAGATACCATTGAATTGCTTTTTTTACCAGAAGCAAACAACCCTTCTGCTTTTACAAATTAATTAATGCATGCTGTTCTAGTTACCCCATCTCCGGTTCTTCTTCTTTTTGAAGAAGGTTCTGATCCCTCCTCATCTGAGTCTTCAAATTCTTCCTAGAAATAAGACAACACAGAAGAATCATTTAAACCAACCTCATGCAAACAAAAGTTCAAAACTGCATCAAAATAACATATTGACAGAGATAATTTATTTAATGTCAATGACATGTAGTGACTGGTTGTCCACTCCCACAGTCTCCTGAATAAAGTCTCTTGAAACTAGGTAAAGAAAGACACTGTATTAAGGGGTTTTTCAGGAGACACACTCCTAACTGCTGTGCAGTTAGGAGTGCACAATTAACTGCTGAGTTGTATGTACTAAGATAAATTGTCTTTGCTTATACCTCCGAGTCTGCATATATATCATCAAAGTCAGGAACTGTCAGCTCTTCCCCTTCTTTCATTAACAGTTTGACCTGATCCTGGTTGTAGATGTTATCAAGATCAATGGGTCTGTGGCTAAAACATGATACAAGACCAAAGTAATCGGCTTTTGTTCTCTACATGTATCTTGATAAACTATGCAGTTTTCTAAATTAATTGGTGCACATATGGGAGTACATTTTACTACTGTTACACTGAGACTGTTTACCTGTCAGCAATGTAGAACATAACGTCTTCCTCAGGTTCTAGCATCTCAAGAATGTTCAAATTTGCACCACAGTTCACCATAAAGATGTGCTTCAGCTGGATGATTGAAAGAGAATACCAGTTAAGAAAACATTAATGCTGCCTAGAGAAATTATACATTTTACGATAACTGCAGAAATTCACACGCGCTCATTGGCTAATTTTTATCGTCCATATGCGGACAGACACATGAATTTAAAATTCATGCGACGCGTCAGCGAGTGAGAGCCGGCAATTCGACAATTTGTTATCGTAAAAAACAAATTGATGTCAGTTTTTAATACGTCTGTCCCATTATTGATAATGAATTTTGTCATAACATTGTCAAAGTAGTGTGCAGATCCACTCGGCTATCGCCTCGTGGATCCACAGCTACTTTGACAATGTGATGACGAAATTTATGATCAATAACAGGACAGACACATAAAAAACTGACGTCAATTTGTTAATTAGACACTGTCACAAGTTTCTATGTCAGCATCAAGTGCTCAGAATCTCCAAATAGGATGATAGGTCAACAGGGTTTAACACATGGCTCAACAGAAAAACAATACTGCCATCCATGACAGGTTAGTTTTTCAAAGTAACTTTTCCTGTTAATGTGAGCAGTATCTTTGCTCTATGATCTGTGGGAAAGAATGCAAAAGCCAAGGAAATAAGCACAATATTTAAGTGGTGAGCAGCAAGGCTCACAACTTGTGCATATATATCCGCACAGTTTAGCCTTCCTCCAGGCTGCGGATTCAAGCAAAAGCAATGGTCAGCACTGGACTTAAAATTCATCCATTATCTGGTAATTCAGCGTGACATTGAGCAGGTAAGGAGTAAAATGGGCAGAGGGACTTAGACAGATAATAGGGATTTATATATCCCAGCGGGAAACTTCCTGCTAAAACATTACCGTGATTAGTAGGCCTGAGGGCAAGCTAGAAGATTAGACACTCAAATAAAGTTGTTGATTGTTGATTGATTGGCATATCCAATTGGGTTATCAATCAAACTGTCAAGTAATGGTAATCAATACTATGTACATCTTATACTCCACAAAATATTTCCATTCATGCACTTGTAATTGGTCTAAATGTGCCAGATGGCTGAATATCTGAGTGATATTCCCTAGTTTCCAAAACTCTACTAGCTTGTTGCAAAAAGTATTTGAAAAATAAAACAAAAAACATGATAGCTTCTGTTTAGCACAAAAGTATGCTCAGATATTATCTGTTCCTTAAAGCTCACAGTTTTCCTCAAATTAAACTATTGGAAAACTGTTCGCCTTCAGATTAAATGCCTGTGGACAAATATCTGAGCATATTTTTCTCCAAATGGAGGCTATTATATTCATTTTCTTTGTTTTGGACTGGAACTATTAGCTAGCAACCGTGGCAGGGAGAGTCTGGACGCCAATGTTCCAGAATTCTTCTTTAATCGTTTCACATCACATGTCCAACTACAAGACCATGTTCCCTACCAATATATGGGAGTCTACAATCATACAGCATTCGCTGACCAACAGGAGTCTTTTTAAATGCAAACATAACGCATTTTTTAATGAAATTCTCCAGCATAAACCTCCATTACAAGCTGATTACCAGTCTTGTACCAGAAATGCATATGTTACAGGTCAATTTGTCTCAACCTAGGTCAATTGGTTTCAACCTAGGTCAATTTGTTTTCTAGGTAGGTCAATTTGATATTACAGTAAGATTAATATGTATATAGTTAAAGCAGAGGTACATGTACTGTAGTGTAATAATGGGTGAGTATGTCTGATTTGAATAATTTAAGGAAATTTCTTACGACTACAATGTATATGTAATTAAAAAAATAGTGGAACTTGCATCCAAGTGTCCATGGCTCAGTGGTAAGGCATCAGGACATGAATCCAAAGGAAAACCAAAGGTCTGTGGTTCAAGGCTCACAAGGTAAGCATTGAGATAAAAAGAATATGGGCTGCAATGTTGGAAGAGCAGGGAGGGAATAGTAGGTGAAGTAAGTAGAGTGGAGATGAAGAGAAGAAGGATGAAGAGAAGGTTTGTTTGCCGCAAAAAAAAACCACTCAAATTGACCTAGGTTGAAACAACTTGACCTAGGTTGGAAAAAATTTAAAATATAAATTTGACCTGTAACACATATATGACCTATTACCTGTTCAGAGTGTTCATGATAAGCCCTTGCTAAATCCTCCTTTCCACTGACAGGGACTATGGTGTACTGGACATTATCACATTTGAACAGCCACTATCAAAAAAAG
>JAHPZR010030175.1:35000-36985 GCA_019787425.1 Platygyra sinensis | reverse complement strand
GAGGAGAGTCGCACGATTGACGTCGTCATTGTAAAGTTTTACCCTCTGCTGTTTTAAAATGGCGGAAATATTTGAGAATTTAAATAATATTTTGCGTGACTGGGTGAAAGAAAAGATCCAGAAAGGTCTTGTTGATGCATTGAACAGGTTCTAGAAGCAGGAAGAAGAAAACAGCTGTTTCTTTTTTAAGAAATGACTTGGAAAGAATACTCAAACAGTTTCAGTCGGCAGTCAAACAAGATTGAATCAAAAACAAAATTGATGCCCAAATTAATGCATCAGTCAATTGAAACCCCGGCATCCCGAGCCCTGATTTAACATTTACCCAGTTTTAAAAGATGGCTTATTTCCCCACCCCCAGGGCCATTAAGTCTATTAAAAGCCCCGTATAGCAGGGGCAACCGAACATGGGAACCAACAAAAAACAACTCAAATCGGCAAAGATCAAGCTTTACCATTTTTTGTCTCTGAACTCCAGTTCAACTCTATTGTCAGTTTTCTTCTGCAATCATAATTTGCTGTGGAAAGTGTCCTTTCAATGAACGCAAGTTCATGCACAAGTCGACATTGTGTTAATCGGGCATTAATGAATTCAAAATCTGGCTAAAACTAGGTAAGAATTATATCAATTTTAGTATTACATAAATGCATGGGTGTGCTTCTAAAGTATAAAACAATTGGTTCTGCACATAACATATACAGCAATGTGATAGCTCAGTGGCTCGGGTGCAAGTCTGCGTCCTTGGTCTTGCTCTGCTCATCCATTCTTCTTATATCTGATTAGATAGTCAATATTTTAAAGTGCTCGAAATTTTAAAATTTAAAATAATGCATTTATATATAAAAAACTCAAATTCATAGGACGAAAATGCTTGTAACTGTTCTTATTCAAAATACTCTCTGTCAACAATGATTCAACGGTATCAACTCTGATGTTAGCTGCCCACAGCAATTGGGCAGGCAACTTTCCATAAAATATGTGTCTCCATCAAAAATACTCTAACTTAAAATGTTCTTTTATCTTAACTATTCTAGAATATTTAAACTTTCGGAAGAAACTATGTATCTACTTGTTTTGTAAAATTTTTGAATTTTGATTCAATCTGTATAAACGTATTAACCTGCTTCAAATAGAACCAATATCAATGAATTAAAAATGTTCTCACCGCCGATGTCATGGAAAACGAGAATTCGTTTTAGGAACGGACAATTAGAACAGTGATGAGAGGTGGGGCCGCTTTCACCTTGCAAGAATTTGTTTCTCACGTTCACTGCCTCTACAGTCCCCTGCGCTTTTTTTTTTGTTTTGGGATGGGGGATATTCCACTGTCATGATCTTAAAGTTGACAAGGCTTGAACGGGCTTCAAACAAATATTTTTTATCTCAGTTTCACACAGTGGTTTTGCTTTACTAGAGACCTTTAGCAACAAATTTTTTGGGCAATACCTTGAACTGCAAACCGCGAGAAATCATGTGATCTTGTCCTTGCCATCACGTTTGCAGTTTGCGATTAGAGTTTTCAACTTCAATACACCGTTCTTGCGGTTAGTGATTTACGGCAGCTCATTATCAGACACCCTACCTTGCATGATTTTTTTGTTTTTTCCCCACCTCGCCCATCACTTTTGTAATGGTCCCTCCCATAGTCATCTGTGTTAAATCCCGGCTGTTGTCCCTGTTTCCGGTATTCACACTTGCTGTTAAATCGCCGCTCCGCAGCCCCAGTTTGCAAACATTTTGTTAAATCCACTGCCCCCCATCGTGGGCTGGGCCTCCGGCCTATACGGCGCGTCCCCTGGGTGGCAGATAGGGGAACTCCCTGATCATCCTGGAGGTGGTCTAAAGATGGATCACTGAAGGGTAGGTTGGGGTATCTGTGGAATAACCAATACACAGGTGCGGACTGAGAGGGGCCCAGTGGGTGGGGGCATAACCGACTTCTTGTCAGGGGATTTAAATATGATGAGCGTAGGAACTGGGGCCC
>JAHPZR010030175.1:15000-30000 GCA_019787425.1 Platygyra sinensis | reverse complement strand
TTGAATACAGGTTAATTTTTTGAAGCAAGTCTCTTCATGGCTGATGGTGGGTTACCAGTAGCATCTTCGAAGGAGACGACCAATTATGCTCGCCTTTGTCGTGTTCTGGTTGATATTGGTACACAAGCCTTAAGGGACACATTTGATGACATCCATGAACCAGCTAATCTTCACAATGTTTTGGCCAGTTCCCCTGTTGACAGAATCCTTCAAGAGCTTTTCAAAGGGAAGAAAAAGATCTTAAATGCAACTCAGTGGGACAAATTGTATCCTGCCATAGCTTCTTCTGTGTCTTCCGGAAATTTTGATGTCACTCTTTTGATGGTACTTCTGAGAAACATATGCAATTTAAACCCTCCTATAACAGGCTGGGATGAACAACCCCCTGAAGCAGACAAGAGTCTGGAAGCTGACATTGTCCGCATGAAGTATTTCAGAAATACTGTGTATGCCCATGCTGAGCAGGCCTCTGTTAATGATGCAACATTCAACACCCACTGGGAGAACATCCGAGCAGTATTGGTGAGATTAGGGGGAGCCAAGTATGAAGATGCAATTGACAAATTGAAGACTGAGTGTATGGACCCTGACATTGAGAAACAGTATAAAGAATACATAGATCAATGGAAAAAGGATGAGTGCATCATAAAGGACCAGCTGCATGAAATGGGGACTGATCTTAAAGACATAAAAGAAGCATTACATGTACAAGCTGCCATCATCAGTCAGCACATTGGTAAGAGTAATCTTTTGATGTGATTTTTTTACTGATCATTCTCTGCCATTTGATTTTCTGCAATAGTTAAATTTCCAATAGAATATTTTATTATTTGACCTTAGCAACAGAGGCAAATGACTTATTTGACTATGGTTACTGTAGTATGATGTAATTAGAAGGATTGGATGAGGTGGAGGGAAGGAGAGTTTGCCAGGAAGTCTGAAACTCTTGAATGCCATCCCTTTCAACCTCCTACCACTTCTAGTTGTCTGAGATGCCAAGCTTCAGCCAGTCAGTGGAAACTGGAGACAAAATGTACGGTAGTTACGTCAATAATTTAATGATCTTTTCATTTTTCTACTTGAATGATTTTAAAACAAAAAGTGTCGATTCAAAACACTCAAAAATTGTGTTGTTTAAACTGCATCACTGGATCAAATTGAAAAATGTAGCTTTTGAAATTTTTTCAATAATAATAATAATCATAATAATAATAATAATAATAATAATAATAATAATAATAATAGTAATAGTAATATATATTTTAATAACAATCAAACTTTATTAAAACATCACAATAAATTACAAGATTAAAAAATAGGCTAAAAGAACATTTGAGTTATTATTATTATTATTATTATACTTCCTTATACTCAGTGATAATAATTTATATGATAAAAAAGAAGAAAAGAACTATAGTATTATAAAAATATTTTTAGTATATATTTACATAATTGTAATAGTAGTAGTAGTAGTAATAGTAATAGTAATAATAATAATAATAATAATAATAATAATAATAATAATAATAATAATAATAATAATAATAATCTTTATTTATATAGCGTTATTTCTACTAAGAAACCAACAACGCTTTACAATGATAATACGTGTAAAATATATGATAAGTACAACTTGTGCATTTGCTCCCTGTGTGTAGGCAATTTCACTCTGAAAATTCAAATTTAAGCTTTTATGTATTCAGTTTTAAAAATGAAGTGAAATATTTACTGGCATTGACACAGTTGTAAAGATCTTGAGGCATAAAATAACACAAGAAGAGCTTTGTATGGGCTCTGTAATTGTGTAGTATAGAAGGCTAAAATGCTAAGAAAAGTGTCAAATTTTGGTCAAATAACCTAAACGTTTCAGGCTTGGCCCTAATCTTCAGTAGGTGGATTTAGATGTATCATAACTATCATCAAAAAGTTGTATGCGTATGCGCGCACGGAAAGCGCGCACATGAAACAAATAAGAAAACCACTGTTTTAGCGCACATAAGTGTAATACGCTACTTTTCCACAGTGTCACGCATTGCAAGAGTTTTTCACTCAATCGTACTGAATCTGTAATAGTGTAGTTCTTACCACCATTTTCGTTGATAAGCGACTTTGGAAAACAAAACTCCCATCCATCAATCATGCATGTTATCGACAGCTCGGATCGAAATCTACCAATCACAGCCCACTAGCATAATGTAAAGAAGGTCTGAAGGTCACACTAGTGGCTGTGATTGGTGGATTTTGATCCAATAACATGCAAGACTGATGGAAATTTTGGAAAGGTTTCCGCGGGTGTTTTGTTTTCCAAAGTCGTGTATCAACGAAAACGGTGGTAACCCACAAATATGGACCAAACAACGGCACAGGTGGAAAAATCGATTTTGCTTAAGTTTTGCCCATAGATTGGCCCTAGCTAGAAAAGAAATGGGCCGTAGTTAGTTTCCGCTAAGGGAGCTTTTGTTGCAAGAAATTTGCGAAAAACAATTTCGTCCCGATTGGGCTCAAAATCTACTTCCGGTTATGCTGAATTTTCTGAAAATTTGATTGCTTTGCCTGTCGCACAACAGCTACTTGAGAGTCTTTCAATGGTTTTTATATTCAGCTCAGGTCTTCATGGTATGACTGAGGTAAAAATAAAATAAATTGAGGTTTTGTTTGAGCCCAAAAAGAGATCAAACTGACATGCAAAGTATTACAATGAGTTGCAAGTGAATTATTGCACTAAAATATCGCCATATTTTTCTATGGGCTATAACTTTAAATGCCATTAAAACACTTTCAACGGGTTAACTATACACCCACCTGTTAGAAAATCAAAAAACATCTCTGGGCAAAAGGTTTTAAGTCACCCGCCTTAGCCTGTGTTTCTCATAAACTTTTCCCTGAACTGCCGTGGGAATGTAAACAATTGCGTGACGCGGGCGGTCACCCTGAATACATAATTCGTTTCCAGACAGACAGACAACCTTTATTTAAGCATGATAGTTTAAAAAGCTGTGCAGCTTGTGGGGTCGTACGTGCGTTTCCAACAAACCGCAGATGGCTATCTTAGGGCCTGTTCACATGGAGGTGGGGGACCCCAGGTAGGTGAGGTACCCCACCTACCTGTGGTGAAAGAAAGTTAGCCTTCACATGCAATATTATAACCCCTGGGCGCTGGGGTGAGGTTTCCAAATGCTTCCAGATTGTTTCTTTTAACTCGGTGATAACCTTTCTTCAATAAGAGGTCGTTCTCTGTCAAGCTGTTATTTACAGTCACTGCTCATTCCATTCAAGGGCTTTTCGGGGTCAGTGAGCCTTTGAAGGCCAAATTCATCAAAGAAATCAATCGCTAAACCAAACATTGGCGTATCTTTGCGCACATCGCCGACAGGCCGTGCTCAAAGTCCTTTTCATTTAACGGTAGCCCCTGAGGAAGGTTAGACCTGTCTAACCGAAATATTGGGCATTGAATTTAACATTTTTAGCTGTCCGGTCAGTATTTCAATTGGTTTTATGATGGATAAATACCCAGCTAAACATCTCCCCACCCCACCTTCAGCATTCACATGGAGAAATCTTACCCCACTTAAGCAGGTTACCCGGCACGGCTGACCGGGCAACCCGCCTAGTTGCGGTACCCCACCTCTCATGTGAAAGCAGTCAAGAAAAAAAGAGAAATTGTATGGAGAGATTGATAACCCCACCAAGGTGGGGGACCTCACCTACCTGGGGTCCCCCACCTCCATGTGAACAGGCCCTTAGAGTATTTGGGTTAAAAACGAAAAGCATAATGGACCACCTTTAACTTTAATATTTTGAAAGGCATCATTTTAGAAATTTCATCAATTAAAAATGCCAATTAGAAGCAATTTACTTGGAGTTGGGTTGTTACTGCGATGTTGTTTTAAAAGCGGTGGCAAACGAGGAAACATTGTTGCGGAAACATTGTTGCGGAATCATTGTTGCTCATGAGGTTTCCTTGCGCACGCAAACTGGGAAACAATTGTTGCGGACACAAAATGTTTCTGAACAAAATCAGATACATTTTTAGTGCAGAGAGCACTATTGGGATGGTTTGGGGGTTGACGCCACTAACGCACTATGGCAATAAGGCACTATGGTAATAAGGTGTAAACTTTAATGTTTGTTTAATTAATTAATTCCAATTAATTAATTAGCCTTGTTTTGAGGGGGTGGGTTGACTTGACTTGACTTGTTTCCTATATCTCCTCTGGGAGAATAGGGCCGTTGACTTGTCTCCTCCAACCCGCTCGGTCTCTTGCAGCAGTAGCCGCTTCGCTCCAGGTGGTGAAACCCATCTTCTGCCTTTCTCCTTCTACTGTTCTTCTCCATGTTACCTTTGGCCCTCCTCTGGTCCTCTTCCCTTCTGGTGCCCAGGTCAAAGCAATGCGTGGATTCTGTTGGTTGTTCATGCGCAACACATGCCCTATCCAGTGCCACCTCTGTCTCCTGATCTGTTTGCTGATGGTACAAGTTCTAGCTCGTCGCCTGACTTCCTCATTTGACACCTTCATCGGCCAGTATATCTTTAGCAACCTCCGTAGACACTTGTGTAGAAATGTGTCCAGTTTTGCTTCATCCCTCTTTGTCATTCTCCAGGTTTCACATCCATAAAGTAGCACTGCTATGACATTGGACTTAAAGATCCTGATCTTGGTGTTTTTGTTCAGTTCTCCACTCCTCCAGATCTTGGCTAGTTTGTTAAATGCCCCTGTAGCTTTCCCTAGGCAGTTCTTGATGTCATCCTTGGCCCCTCCATGCTTGGTTATTCTTGCTCCTAGATAGTCAAAGCTGTCCACGTCCTCTACTTCCTGCCCATCTATTACAACTGTGTTGCTGTTGTTTAGGTTGATCCTCATCACTTTGGTTTTCTTGTGCTAATTTTCAAGCCCATTCCCTTCCCACTTCTGTTCAGGCAATCAATCTTCCTCTGAATCTGCCCGAATGTACTTGAGATAAGAGCCAAGTCATCTGCAAAACCTGAGTCTTCTAGCATGGTTGTCATCTTCCACCTAATACCTGTCCTTGCACCTTCGACTGACCTCCTCATCACCCAATCAATCACCAAGAGGAACAGGAACCCTGACATGTTGCATCCTTGCTTAACACCCGACTTCACCTCAAACCAATCTGTTCTTCCATCACCATCCACCACAGCACATCTGCAGTTAGTGTACATGACTTGCACCACTCACACGATCTTTGTCGGTATTCTATAGCACCTCATGATTCTCCAGAGAGTTTCTCTGTGTATGCTGTCGAAGGCCTTCTCGTAGTCCAGGCAATTGACACGATTGCTGCATAATATAATACTTAAAAAATCTTGTGCAACAAGTGACATGACGATTGACAAGTTAGTGTAACGCACGTAAGGGAATGTCACGCACATTTGAATCCTACTTACTGGCCCCTAAATACAAGCTGAATGCATTTTAACTCAGTTGAGTGATTCAAAGTACTATGTTGTCCTTAAATCTATTCGAAATGGTTCATCAGAATCAAGTCAATAAAGAAATGACTGTTCCCTGATGTTAATCCATGAGGAAGAACACAAAGAGGAACACAACACAAGGGAGCAGTGGGTCGTGAGCATGCAAGCATGCAAGCGTGGAAGCTGTGAGCTGCCTGTGTACACTTGTTTTGCTTTCTTCATTGTGTTCTTCCCACCGATTTGCGAGCAAGAGAGATTGCTCACAGTCTATTGAGGACCTTGAGGATCTTGTCGATGGTAGGTTCCAGATTGGGGACTTGGGGTTTTCAGTGTGACTCTCTTCACAAGCCCGTGTCTCTTGTTTGGTTTTACTTCCATGAAGTGACCAAGGGGCCACAAGTTTTCTACTATGGGTACATTGTCTCCAGTTTCAAAGTAAGACCTTTACCTTTGCGATGATTGCCTTCTCTTGTATTATTAAAGCAATTAAACTCCCAGATACTGACTTTAAAAACAAACTCCAACTGACTGAAGTGAAACTAAGCATAAGCTCTCAAATACACATTGCAGACCTATTTTTTGTTCAGATTAATGGTTGGTTTTTAGGCAGTTGGGGGTGGGGGGCGGTATCTGATCTGGGAAATGAATAGGTCTTGAACTCTTAGAATATTGCCTTTCAACAATATTGTTTAATTTTATATTAAGTAGCCAAAATATGGAAGGAATCGCCTACAAGTAACTTCAATCCATGGGGTGTGCCCAGTTTTCTCAGGCAATGGCTCGTAACTCAATCATTTGTTATATGATAGAGCTGTCTGTAAAAGGCTCAACCCACTTAATTTCCCCTCTTCAAGCTGAGTTGTATCAGACCAACCTAGACGAAATATACAGCTTTCAATGAAATCTACTCCTTAGTAAAACTTCCAAATGTATATCGTAACCTGTTGTTAGTACTTCCCATCTTTGGATGTTGACCTCTCATCCAAGAGTCCAGTATGCTAAACTATTGGGCCACTATACATCCTAGTTGAAGTAGAATAGTACGCATAGAAGATGTCATCAATAACGCTGGTCATTTCAGATGCATGTAATGCTTAGTGGAAATTCTAGATAGGATCTTCATAGGGTATTGTGTTAAGATCCTTTAGTATGTGTAAGATCCTATAGGTTCCTGCACCTCTAGAGGTTTTCTTGTTATGAAGAGAGTCGAGGGAAATTTGGCTTTTGGTGAATTTTCGTTATTATGATGAAAAACGAGGTTGAGATGTGTCTATTGTGCATCAGGTGAACAATCAACCTCATCGCCTGTTGTATAGCAGTGAAAACGCTGTGATCTACATCTCAAAGTGATGCCTTCATGTGACAAACGAGTGAAAATTCATCTTTCCTTTGAGGTTTTTGGAGGTTTCTAAAAAAATGCAAAAAATGGTGAAGATGTTAACTAATAATCGTGGGCCCCAGTGGGGGGCCCCAAAACATGCCCAGCCCCAATGAATTCCAGCTGTGTGAGGGAGAGTTTTGACTCCAGGAAGTGCCAAGTCCATTCACTAAGATAAATCTGCGTGATGCCCGAGTATGGTATGTTTCAAAACCTGAGAACTGACAAAAAACTAACAATTTTTTCTTTCAGAAAAAGCAGAGGAATTGAACAGAGAATTTAATCAAGCAGTATCGCTGAAAGGTTAGTTCTTACTGTTTCTAAAAGTAGGAAATGCAATGTGGTCAAAAGTACCTTACAGAAAATGCTTGACATTTATAAAGAAAACTTATTGATTTCATTCTTGACTAACAGGAAGTAGTACGGAAAGAGTGTCAATTAACATGTTTTGTAATTCCCATACATGTTTAACAACACTTGTATCTTGTTCGTCTCCGGCAGCTGAGAAGTCTTTACATTTTCCCTTACTTTGACATTAATATTCTATAGCTTTAATTACAGGCCTTTCAATCTCAAGTCTATAGTAGTCCATCCAGATTCTGCCTCAAGTTGTGTTAGTTTGCATGACACCGATCTAACGTGCTTTCGTTTCTTACGTTGAAGAAACGAGTGAACTACCAGACCAACGCCCAAACATCCATGGCCATGAAAAAGAACTTGCTGAGATTATTGACATCCTCACTAATCGCTGTGAGGAAGCGGTAGTTCTTGTCAGTGGAACAGCAGGTATAGGAAAAACCACTCTTGCTATTCAAGCTAGCTATCAATTGAAAGATGCAAGCAAAGACGTAAAGTTTTGCGACCTGCGTGAAGCTTTTGAAAACGAAGATGAAATGGTCAGAGCGATTTTAAACGACTGTGATTCGGGTTACCAACAGACTGTCACAAAACCCAAGTATGTCCTTCTTCAGTGGTGCAGACGGCTTCAATCGGAGACGATACTTGTTCTTGATAATGCAGAAGATGTACTTGCAAAAGACAATCTTAAGGAAGCTTTCACTAAATTGTTAGCAGATATGAGAAAGTACACTCCGCAGACGAATTTAATTAAATTCTTGATCACCTCAAGGCGTTCAGACATTGACAGTTTAACAACACGTTTGAATGTTTCATCTGTCAAAGTAGGCCCGTTAAATGAAGAGGAGAGCATTCAGATACTAAATGATCGTGCTAAATTGTCCCGTGTGTCTGACCCGGAAACACAAAGCAATTTCCGCAAAGTAGCTGCACTCTGTGAGCACATTCCACTCACACTTCATCTAGCTGGTCCTCTACTTTCATCTGATTCTGAGTACAGTTTTCAGGAACTTATTCAAGGGTTGGATGAGAACGCCACAAAAACTCTTGAGCTGGAACTAATGATGGGGATAGCATTTGAACAATTAGACGAGACTTTGCAGCATGCATTAGTTCGTCTTTCAGTTTTCGTTAGTTCTTTTGATAAAGAAGCAGCCAAGGCGTTGTTGGGTGATAAATGCCCAGAAATGCTGACCAATTTGAGAAAAAGGAGCTTGATTGAAAAGCAGCAGAACCGATACCACCTTCACCTGTTGATTAGAGATTATGCCAGACAGAAGGGGAAAGACGAATTCAGTCAAATCCTGGCTCAAGGTCGACAGTCTTTCCTTAAGCATTTCTTGACTCTGATTTTGAACAACACAAGAACGTATTGGCAAAAAGATGGTTGCAGAAACTCTTTAGATCTCTTCGATGGCGAAAGGCTTAATTTTGAGTATGCCTTGAAAATTGTGTCCGTGGAAGAGAAACTTGACTCCAAAGAACTGGAAACTGTCCTAAATGAGTGTCGGCTTGTTGCACCATACATAGGAGATTGTGTTCCCATTACGCTCTATGAAGACTTCTTGAAAGCTCTTCTACATTTCGCCCAAAGCCAAGACAAAGTAATTAGCACAGTGGAAATTTTGTGCCTTCTTTATCAAGAAGGGAGGAAACGCGGTGATGCCAAGAAGAAGTTGCAAGATGATGCAATAAAATTGCATGATGAAAATATCGATCTATTCCAACAAAGCAGCCTTTCTGAGGTATTTTATGTGAGTCATTATGGCAGATACCTCTCACAAGATTGTAATCAAAGAGAAGAGGCACAGCCTGTTTTGAAAAAGGCACTTTCAATTTATGAAGGGAAAAATCTTGAATCTACATCTGATGTGGCAAGAATTCTGGGGCAAATAGGACATAATGCAAAAGAGCTGGAAAAGATCGAGGAGGCTTGCGAAAATTATTTAAAAGCTTTAAAGCTTCTAAAGGACCGTTATGGCAATCACATTCTGACTGCGTTTGCACATAAGGATGTGGCAGATTACTATTTGTTCATCGAACAATTTTCCACAGCGGAAGAAAACTACCAGAAAGCAATTGGTATTTTGGAACATATCCAAATAGCGGACCACAAAGAAGCAATTCCAATCTTTAAAAATTGGGGAATTTGCTTTGAGAAGACTGGTAAATTTGACGAGTCCCGCCTAAAATATGAAAAGGGAAGTGACATTGCTGATAACAATTTTGAGGGGAACCACAAATGGAAGGTTTGGATCAAAACCTACTTGGCTTTGTTTCTTTACACAAGGTACCCAGAAGACGAGAGTAGAGCTAACACAATTGCCGCGGAAGTCCTTCAAATGGGAAAAGAACTTGAATTGAACGATTGGAGAAGAAAGAAAGAACTTGAAGAAATGTTTGAAAATCAGAAGACTATTATCGAACACAAATGAGGTTGACAAGTTGTTTTCGTGGGGATTTCAAATTTTCATGACTTTCAGAAGAATTTCTATTTTTTGGTAGTGCTACTTTCTTTCAGAGAAACTCAAGAATTAGAAGGCTCTCTGTCTCCGTGAAAGATACGCCAGAACAATTCATTCATTTCAATCAGCAAAAAGTAATAGCTAACTTTAGTTACTTAAATCAAACTGAGATGTCAGCTAGTATTCAATTTTAAATCAACCTTCGAGTAATTTTTGTTTCTGGCTTATACATAGCTTATCGTCTTTAAGAATAAATCAAACTAGTAGACGTGCTACGGGGCAGTTTGACTGGGACCTTTTAGTGTTTTCTAATTTCAATCAAACAATGTTGTATTTTTTAGGTTATATTACTGTTTTTAAATCAATCCATTGTAGTGAATTCCACCCTCGGTAGCTTTGCTTATTACCACAATGAAGTCATTATTACAAGGCTGGGTACGGAGATGTATGGGATCAATATCAGTATCTGGGCAACTGCGCACCTACCCCTTCCCTAACCCAACATGTTATAATAAGTTAATAAGTTAGTGTTACTGTTGGGTTAGGGGAGGGGTAGGTGCGCAGTTGCCCAGATATTGATATTGATTCGTTGTATGGCAGGCAGGCCCTTGGAGATTTAATGTTGGTCTAGGCCACAGACTCCCCAAGCTCAAAATAGGTGGTGTATGCGACAGCTTGTGTATATAGAAAATTGTATGGGAAAATCACCGATCGTAAAAAAAAATTGTGTAAATAACTATCTCATTTGAAGTAAAGTTTTCCTACGAATGTGAAGAGTGATCATCGCAGTAAAGTTTCCAATTTAAGCAACTGGAACTGAAAAAAATCGGGGCTTCATGATCAACGGGATCCAAACCCGCGATACCGATGCGATGCTCTACCAACTGAGCTATGAGGCCACACATTGGGAGCGAGGTCAATATATTGAGTTCATATTTTTCCCGTGCAGTGAAGTGATGTGAAGTATGTATGAAATAATTCATATTTGTACTGCGGTTGTAGATGAATGTGAACAGTGATCATCGCAGTAAATTGTCCAATTTAAGCAATTGCAAAAAGAAGCCTGAACACAACCGCAGTACAAATGTGAATCATTTCATACATACTTCACATCACTTCAGTACCGGAGTACAAAAATATGGATTATCGAAAGGAAAAGTCCCGAATCGCAATAAAACCAACAGTTCCATAACGCCCAATAAATTTCACTCCAAATACGTGTGCTTTGGCGGTCGAAAGACTCCTGAAGAACGAAAAATTTGCCTTAAAATTCACCTCATCGGCTTTCCTCACAGGCTTGTGCCGTTCGCAAGGTGGTTTCATCCTCAACTCTGATTGGTCTATTTCAATTTGAGTGCGCGCTCAAATTCAAATGGACTAATTAGAGTTGAGGATGAAACCACCTTGCAAGCGGCCGTTGAATTTGAGCGTGCACTCAACATGCTCAAAGTGTTGAGGATAAAACTACCTTGCGCACAAGCCTCTGAGGAAAGCCGAAGAGGCGAATTTTGAGGCAAATTTTTCGTTCTTCACGAGTCTTGACTCAGTCTTTCCACCGCCAAAGCACACGTAGTTGGAGTAAAATTTATTGGGCTTTATGGAACTGTTGGTTTTATTGCGATTCGCAACTTTTCCTTTTGAGGAGAAAGCGAGTTGTGGAGTGACGTCTGGCCAGCGATGGATGGAGTGGAGTCACTTCGACGGGTACGGCCTTCATACGGGACCTTTTTTCTTATGGTTTTCCAAGGAAATTTCGCGCGAGGCCGTACGGGTCATATTACGAGAGAGAGCTATCGTTGTAAAGACAATACCTGGCAAAAACTAACCTCGGCCTGTGTTTATCATGCGTGAACAAAAAAACCTCTGGCAACTTTTGTTTGGTAAAATATAAATAATACCAAGGTATTTAGCACTGTTGGGCTAATTGGGGACATGATAAATAATTAAATATAACATTGCACATAGAACATAGGCTATTGAAAAAAACTTAACTGGTGGGAGGGTGGCCAGTTCGCTAGTTACACGACACGGTCGAGAATTTGAACTCGGTACTACCCGCGGCTACAAATCGAGATAGGGGTAGGATTGAGGATTTGAACAAAAGTCCTCAGATTTCAAACCCAAATTTAAAATCCAGCACCCTAACGAAACGTTTCTGTTAAACCCTAGTTTAGCCGTTAACGCTGTGGTGAGAAATTCAGCAGCGGATGGCGGTTCAGTAATTGAGCCAGCCAGAACAATGTTGAGGAGGCTCTGCTCAGGTGTCTACATAGGAGAGCCTTTTGTCGGCGTGGGCGGATTTGGATGGAAGAAAAATCTAAGAATGAATCGATGTTTTCATACCGCTTGTGGAGGAAGTTTGTCATTGCAAAAACTTTAACTTGAACTTTCTAGGATGGTGATTCTGTCTGAAGCATTCATTTATGTTGCTTGAACAAACAAAACCAATTTTCCTCTGTCGATCCTTGGTGGAAGTGTAACCCTAGCAAGCAGGTGTGGTGACCCTACTTTACATGTAATTGAAACATGGAGGTACCTCAGAGTGACGTGGAGTCAGTTCTCAGAGGACCACATGACCTCCACGGAAATAGGTTCTTACGCTGGTGATAGGAAAACGCCCTGCTCTCTGCCAGTCAGATAGCATTAGATTGCATTAGCTCCCGGCACAGTCAATCGAACCTTCGAACTTGATCGAACTCAAGCCGTGGATTAAGTTCGATTGAGTTCGGCAATCGAGCCAAATCGAACACCGAACTTTGAGTGAGTTTGATTTCCGAACCAATCGAACTCAATCGAACAGAACCGAACAGAACCGAACTAACTCCATTAGATTGTTATCGATTTGCTTCAGCAGCCGAACTCAATCGAACACAATCCAATGGTTTACGCCCAATTGTTCGGTGAATAAATTCGCCTGAACAATAATTATGTTATGTGGTCTCGAAAACACGTAAGACACGTGCTGCACTGAAGTAACTCTAGCCTCGAAAAACTTGTTATTGACTTTCGACACGTTTTACAAAAAAATCAAGAGTTCAAAAATCAAAACGTCGATTTAGTTCGATTGGCCAATTATTTTTGTGTGAGTTTGATTTTGTTTGATTGCCACACTCGGTCGAACTCAATAAATGGATTGAGCTCGATTTTGTTCGATTGACCACGTCGGGACTGATGAATCCAAAATCTCTCGGATCGTGGTGTGTCAGAGGAACCGAAGAATCCACTCTGAGAGTGGATTTTTGAAACAAAGTGCAGCTCATGACCTTACTGAACTGACCAAATTTCACAAATTCTCCTCTAGAAGTATCAGAAATATGCAAACATTTGTGTAAAATACAATTTTAACTTGGCTCCGAGACTTAGGGAAAAAGACAAAAGAAATCGCATCGAAGATGATACCCTCTTCTGGGCGTTGAGTTAGTTGGGGCGCAGCGAGAAAAACAGCGAACGAAAAGATAGGAGAGAAGCGCGGCGAAAGAAAGTGTAACTATAAAATATAAATGATCAGGCGTGGTAAAATTAATAGGCTAATTTTTATATACAAGGACGTTTCGGGATAGATGCTCCTCACCACATTTCTGTAGATACCTGATCTTGCAAAATTTGTGAAAACTTTTTCCCCAAATCGAAAACGTGACTGAGACAAGTGCGTCAGTTTGCCCCATACTGGCTACGGCATCATTAAACTTAATATAAATATAAACAAAATAAATTAAAGCCTGTGGACATCTCATTTGTTACTAAATACGTCTATTATTAATTATGTATCATGTATAGACACGGCTTATCATAAAACTTTATCCGCTTTGGCCCAAATTCACAAAAGAAGATGCACGAGTCAAAGATTTCTCGACGACGTTTCAAATTGCTATAGTCTGGTGCACAACACAACACCTTCGATGGGAGGCCCATGGCTAACTCAGCTGGCCATTGCAGCTCTCAACATTCTCCTGGGAATGTTGTTTGTAGCGGCAAACTCAGACTTTAGTGCAAGCGTTTTTAAAACCCAAGTTGGTAAGTAAACACTCGTTAAATAAGGGACTAGCCGGCCTTCTCTTTCCTTCTAGTCAGTCTTTTTAGTTTCCATCAATAGAATTTTGATTTTTTTTCCTATTAGACCATGCCTTACTTGGTTATGTCATGGACACGGTTGCTGTTGTTGACGAGTTTGAATGTCAGCTTAAATGCATCGAAAATAACAGTTGCAAGTCGTTTAACGTTGGTTCTGATGTCAACAATGCACAACGACGCATTTGTGAGCTAAACAACGAAACTCGACAGATGTAGCCAGGAGATTTTAAATGGAAGAAAGGATCTGCATACTATGATAATTTGGTTTTATCAACTGAGTTGATAATGTGAATTGGCCACCGTAAAGAGATTCGAAAGCTGACGTTTCGAGCGCTAGCCCTTCGTCGGAGCGGATCGAGGAATTGTGGGTTTTGTGTGGTTTATAACGAGAACTAGAACCACTACGTGGAACTTACCGGGGCCCAGTGGGGCACGGGATTGCATAAATATAATTAACCTCTCACACCCCTCCCCCCTCTTCTGTAGAGGTTAATACTGAGTAAAAATAGCAAACAAACTGCGGTTATAAACATAACGAGATAACGCATGTCGGTAAAAACTTTCATTTATGAACTTGACGTTTCGTATGCTCCAACATACATCTTCAGAAGTAACGGTTACCTAAACTACAATTAAATTTAAACGCGAAGACTAATACCAAATAAGGAAAGTAATGACAATGAAAAAGTAAATGAAAATAAACAGACCTAGTTAAGTCTGCTGGAAAAATATAAGTGGCTAGTAGAGAAGAAGTTTCTCACTGCCAATACATGTCGATTACATGACAGGAAAACGGAACATTTTAAAGCGCTGACGAGTAACAGCCATTCTTCTGCCATTGCTGACCATATGACCCAAACAGGCCACAAGATTAAATGGGATCACTTTGATATTTTAGCCACTGGACAGTCTGATATACATTGTAAAATTAAGGAAGCCTTGCTGATTCGTGATTTAAAACCAGCTCTTAATGAAAATATTGGCAGTGAGAAACTTCTTCTCTACTATAGCCACTTATATTTTTCCAGTAGACTTAACTAGGTCTGTTTATTTTCATTTACTTTTTCATTGTCATTACTTTCCTTATTTGGTATTAGTCTTCGCGTTTAAATTTAATTGTAGTTTAGGTAACCGTTACTTCTGAAGATGTATGTTGGAGCATACGAAACGTCAAGTTCATAAATGAAAGTTTTTACAACATGCGTTATCTCGTTATGTTTATAACCGCAGTTTGTTTGCTATTTTTACTCAAGTTGAAATGGCCGAAGAATAAGAGTGTCTACGATTAGGTTAAT
>JAHPZR010030175.1:0-7500 GCA_019787425.1 Platygyra sinensis | reverse complement strand
TAACTAAGATATGATTCTTCAAATTAACTTTATGCCGATAGTAATGAATCTGGGCAAAATCGCCTCGAATGACTGGAATCCTAGAAATGCTATGGTCTGCGATACGCCTTATCTTCAAAACGAGTTCGGTGACCCCCGATTTTTTTTACTTATCATTTTCTTCCTGCAGACAAAGTTTAAAAAAAATCTGTGCGTGGGAAGTTTTTGGGCGCGAACGTCCTTAAATGTTGAAAACGTTAAACAAAAGAACTCTTTGTTTTACCAGCCAATAGTTCTCTGGTTGGCATATTAATAACAATAGGTGACGTCACTGATATCTTTGCTATAAAACTATATTCAGTTTTACTTTGTGGTGTAAGCTCTGCAAAATTATATGTTTTTTTATAGACGTTTCATTAATCCAAGGCCAATCAATGAGATAATGGAGAAGCACTTGCAGAGATTGTCTACAGCTATTTGCAGTGGATTATGCGAGCCTCTTGCCACCAAATCAATTATAGAAGTGAGGCATGATGTCCTTCGAAGGGTAATCCGAAAGAAGTTAGTCTTAAACACCAAAATATGGCTTGACGAAAGTGATTTCCACCCTACCTACTTTCCCAGGGGCTGGAGCACTGCGTTTGTTACAAAGAGAGGGGACCAGCGTTCAATTCTCTTTCCTATTGCTGTCCGTTTGTTCCTTGCCCGCTCTCGCAAATTGTATTGTGCAGAGGGCAAGGAACTGCCGCGAAAATGGATTGAGAAGTTGTCCATCTCATTTGTTAAGCCATCACATTGAAGACAACCGTGAAATAAATTTAAAGAAAATTAATTTTTGGTTGCTTGCTTGCACACGTTTGAGAGGAAAAAAACAAAAAGACAAGGCATAAGGGACTCATTTCAATGCATTGTATTCATTGGGATATTCTTCAGAAGAGTGGCATCTGTCAAAATTTTATCTTCATTGTGATTGTTAACAAATCAAATGGACAATTTCCCAATCCATTTCCGTACCCTTTCATTTTGTAATGTAATAATGAACAAACAAAAACAGAAAGTGCACTCCATTTATCACCTGAACTGTTGTAAAAAATCAGTGGTTTTGTAAATAATAAAATGTTTTGTAAAAATGAGAAGAGTCACTTCTTCTGTTGCTTTGGTTAAATATTCTGTTCAGGCTGGGGTCCAGTTTTTGTGCCACACATGAGACATATTTCAAAGGGCCATTTCTTGGATACATGATTGTATATCTCTTGGTTAATTCCTTAGTTAACTTGTTTCTCACTCGTTTTGAATTAAGAAAATATTCTAGTTCATCATAATAAACTGAAATTGAGTCTTTATTTTGATCAAATTCATACATTTTTGTTTGAATAGATTACAAACTCTCTTTCTTTTACTCATGTGTTTGTGTGTTTGCATATATGTCATTAAGGCAATTATGCAAGATGAGCACAAACTGGCTGCAAAACACAGCCAATATTTGAGATACCACTAGAAAGGGTAGTGTATACTGCTAGTTGCTGACAGTGGAGGCTGACATTTCTTTGACAATTTTTTTTGCAATGGCACTTTTTCCACCGTCAAACCAGTAGTTTGTGTCTCTCTTGTCATAGGGCCTTTTCCTTCGGGAGAAGTCTTCTAGCAATTCTTCTCTTTTCTCTACCAACAGAATTTGTCTGCAGCTATCCTAGCGGTTGCATTTTCGATGGAAATAACGTCGCATGTCGTCATTTTTCTTTTCGACTCCTGACCAAAACAAAGTTTAAAAAGTTATAATATAAAAACATCAAATTTATGAATGATCAGCTTTGACTTTGTGTGCAAAACATATTGGTATACTGTACTTTAGTTGACCACCACTGAGTAACACGAATTACTAACTGATACTATAATTAATGTTACCAAACGGTGGTCGGCCAAAGTATAAAAAGAAATTGGAACAAGAAAAATAGCATCATTATTGTGACATTTTTTAACCTACACATACTTGTTATTGATAAATAAAGTTATGATTATTTATATTGTTATTCTGAAAACATAGTACTATTCTATTTTTTACCTTGCCCTGTAAACATTTTTACAGACCCTAGCACTTGTAATAGTCCAGGTAGATGGCACAGCATAATATGTATGTATGGGGTTATTGGTTTGTTTTTTGCATACCCAGGTCCACGCATTGATGTGAGCAAAACAGCCCAATCTTTTGCCTGTGAAAATGTAAAAATTTAAGGACAAATAACACATTACCTAAGTCTACATGTACATATAAAGAGTGAAACAAATTTCTGCATTGATGAATTGACTCTGGTTAATCTATATGTATTTGCATACATTTCAATGCTTGTGTATATACATTTAAGGAATGGACAATGTCTAGCGTGCGTCTAGCCATTAGTAACAGCTAAAGTCAAGTTTTACTCGAAAAAAGTTGCGAGAAAAAACTTTTGCGGACAAGAAATTTCACCGACAAGGACATCAGCCTCAACCATCTCTATGAACCATCCATTTCTTTTTCATAAAAAAATTAGCCAATTAGCGCGTGCACTAGCATATGGCTATGTTATAAACAAGTATTGTTAATAAATTGCAATTACTATTCGTGCATATTATAAATACTTTTCTTGAGAATTCGAAAACTTCCTGCTGTGATGGAGACCAGCTGCCAAATACGTCATAGAGTGCACTGAAATCCTGCAGATAAGGCAAGGTTAAATTGGTTTAACTGGGATCACTGTGCATATTGTGCTACTTTGCAAATAACCAATTAATTTCATGATCAAGAAATTAATTTTCAAGGCAAACAAAATACTGGCTGAAAGAAAATTCCTGCATAATTATATGAAGCACAGCTTTAACCTATCTGCATATTCTCCAACTGGTAAAAATTATCTTTTGGCTAATAATTCCATCAAAGCAAAAATGACTAACCCTCCACAACTTTGTGACCTTGTTGCAAACATTTGGTGGCAGGATAGTTGGGAAATGTGTTGGCAGGTTTCTGAGTAGTTTCTTCTTTTCATTTCCCATTAGGGATGTCCAATCAACATTTCCCGTCTTGTCCCACCAGATGGTTAAAGACACTCCACATGCCCGTACTGCTTCAACAAATTTGAGCTCATGTATGCCTTTCTGTTGATTTCCCTTTTTCTTGAAGTCATCAATCTGGTCAACAAAATGATTTTATTGATTCTTGGATATAGAAATGATCAATTTACTAACAGGAAACATTTTTGCTGCATTCAATATTTAGTTTGCCTCCAATACAAAGAGTACTGTACATGTACTGTACATGTACTGTACACATAAACAGGTAAACAAACTGACTTAAACAAAACTCTTGAGCCATTAAAATGGGGGAAAGCCAATAATTATTATCATTTGCAACATGTTAGTACATGATGCAGTTACCTCATCCCAGTGAATTACTTCATAGATGACACCTTTCTCAAGGATATCAGTGATCCTCAGGAACATGTGCAGCTCATCTACAACCACCCTTTCTAGTGGTATCTCAAAGAGTGGCTGTGTTTTGCAGCCAGGGTCCTTGTGCCAGTTTGGGCTCATCTTGCGTTTCAATTGCTGAAAAAATGAGATTGGCTTTCTGAGGTCATTCCTATTAAAAAAAATTAAATTAAATCAGTTCCTGCTATTTTGCATAATTGCCTTAATGACATATATGCAAACACGCAAACACATGAAATGAATATCAGCATAACATACCTTTCATCATCACTACTGGTACACCAGATGCAAGAGTTCTTGGACATGGCAGCTTTCATGCCCATGCAAAGAAGAAGAAACTGTAGAAATTCAATAAACTATTTGTCAAGGTAAGGTAAAAGTTATTAAATAGATGCTGTTTTTATATTTTAATCCCAGTTTTGTAGGTTTCATAGCAAAATTACATTATTTTATTACTTTATTTAGTTATATAAGTTATACTAAAGGTAAATTTTGTATTTAAAATAAATTATGTGAAATGGTACCAGCTAGTTTTCACCTTGGATTTTGACTTTCTTTCCTTTTACTTCCACAGCACCTTCTCTACATACAGAATTTACTTCATTGATGACATTTGCAAGACTTGTATTCAGAAGCTGATATTCCTCTTTCCCTTTCACTACAGCAATTGTGTGGTTTCCTGTGGTTGAAGTATCAATATTCAAGTATGCGGTCATTGCCATGAGCATTACATAAACATTTGACTTGCAGTACACTGTTGCCATCGTGAATTATACCTACATGTACTGTGAGAATATTATTCATTTTTCATCATGAACTAATTTATAACAATTAATGCACTGGGTGGTCATTACCTTGTTTATAAATTTTCTAACATACATGTAAGTTTTTAGTAGAAAACCTTAGCTATCCCACTTATACTTGTCACATGTTAAAATTTATTCTGTGTTCACTGCTCACCTGAACTGGACATGACAGCCTGTCCATCATCCAACAATGAAAATGAACAAACAATCAGTCCACTGTTGTGCGTCAAAGCGGCACCATCCCCACTGATTTTTACCTATGTATACATAAATTAAAATACCAATTCCCTATATTAAGTAAGGTGAGGCTGCAGGAAATATCCATACCCACTATAGGTTAAGTGGTCAATAATGTCTCTTGAGTATATATGGGAATTGTAAAGTTCCAATTGTAAGAACAATGCAACTGACAATATGCTGTTGGGGAAAGAGAAACTACAAAAAATGGTTAATGCTTTTGTGTGTTATGAGGCATGTTGTTATCACTGGTTTTATTTTTATTATATTCTTAGAAAACTGATTGATTATTTTACCTTAAAAACTGGGTCCTCTGGGTTTTTGATGTTGTTGGTGTGAATCTGTAAAATTACAATAAATTAAAGGAAATATAAATTTCCCTAATTATAACTCATCATGTAATACTTAGTATTCTGTACTTGCACAATACCATAATACACCCCTTCTGTCCCCCCCTGCCCCCCCCCCCCCCCAAAAAAAAAAAAAAAAAAATTGCATAGGCATTGTTTTAGATTTCCCTTGGGACATCTTCATAACCCAGGAGAAATTGCAAAAAATGATTATGCAAAATGTTGGGGGTTAAAGAGGTTTACTTTTGGGATTTGTGCAAGTAGAGAATATGCAAGTGTCAATTGGGAGGTTCCAAGGAAGCTTTCTATAGGAGGGAAATTTCTTTCTCCAGATTAGTTGGATTGACTTGGATTGACAGGAAGGGCAGTTTGGAGCTAACCTCATAGAACAGTTAACCCAAATATATTGGGGCAACTGGGGATTCTATTTTATTTTGCAGTAATTACATGATTTGTGTAGTTATGGAAATTGTTTTCTTTTAAATATTTGAAACTTTTTTAGTTACTGATTTGTCCTGAGTGAGATTGTATTATTTGATTTTTATTGTTGAAATTTCTGGATAGTAATATAAAACATTACATGTAGGTTCAGTTGACGCTGCAGCAGTTGTTTAAAAGAAAGTTCAGCACCAGGCTGGTCTCCAGGTGTGCGTTTTATGTCCCATTGCTTGTCCAGGGATGCCTGGCAGCCCTCTGCAATGTAGGAACGAGGAAGGTCACTTCCACTACTGGTCTGAGTCAATTCGTGGTATTCCTCTAAGGATATACAGAACCTACAAAATAGAGAAGAAGCATTCAGAGTTCCTGTTTGCTCAGTCCAGTAGGTGAAGTAACAGCTATGCAACATATCACAATAAGTCCTCTCAACCTGTTTAAAATGTAGACAAGAGCTTTAACTTTTTCCTTTTCCTCGTCTTCTAGATTTTCATACTTTTTCTGTTTGAAGGAAAGGCCATCACTTCTATCAGCAGTTACGGCAGCTTGTCCAGGGGCAGGGGGTGTGGCGGAGTCAAGGGAAGGTACAGGGGCTAGAGGAGGGGCAGAGGTAGTGGCATGGCTTTCAGAAAGGGTTGGGCTTGGGGCAGGTGCATGAGCAGTAGGTGCATCTGTTGTGCCACCAGGTGTAGCTGCAGGGCCACCTAAATTAAAGAAAAAATGATCAGACTTATATTAAAGGAATGGACAATGCCTAGCGCGCGTCCATCCAATTCGGGATGCACGCGGATAGTTGGGAGAGCACGAAGGTAGCGTAAGAGATGCTCGAGGCGCAGCCGAGAGCATCTCTAGCTACCTAAGTGCTCTCCCAACTATCCAAGTGGATCCCGAATTGGATGGACGCTAGCTAGGCATTGTCCATTGCTTTTATAACATAGCAAGACATTTTTCACGCTGAAAAGTCGCTTTTTCTGCACTTATCAAATTGCAAGTTCTGCACGTGCACGTGCACGTGTTGTTTTCACCGGTAGCACTGATGTTTCTGCAACCATTTCAGACACATTAATTTTCCAAGTCTCCAAAGTCATCGAGAAACCCTAACTCAAATGTTGAAAAACACTAGCTATTAGTAACAGCTAAAGTTAAGTTTTACTCGAAAAAAGTTGTGAGAAAAACTTTCGCTGGCAAGAAATTTCACCGACGATGGCGTCAGCATGAACCATCTCTATGAACCATCCATTTCTTTTTCATAGAAAATTAGCCAATCACAGCGCGCGCTAGCATATAGCTATGTTATAAACTGATTTACATCTATATACTGATTTATATTCACATCAAGGTTGTTGCCTAACAATATTTCAAGGAGCCCAGAAGGGCAAAAGCCAAAAAGTTAGGAGCCCAACAGGTAATGTTTTGGGAGCTGCTGCAAAAATTTAGGCTGCTGGGCTCCTGTTAGGCAGCAGCCTTGTATATACTGATTTACATTTATATACTCAGATTAGTCTATAAGTCTGAAGCAGTATGACAGCTAGTGCATAAAGAAAACCTTGCAATAAGCTACCTTTTTTAAGATCTAAAGACAATATCTCCCCAGTTTCGTGATCTGCTAACATAAGAGAATCTGGAATCAGCCCATATGTTTCTGCAAACCACAGGACAGTTTCTGCCTTTGTTCTTTAAGGAAAGAAAAAGAGAATTGATTCTTTGTACTGTTATTTATGTATCAAATTACTAAGTGGTAATTAACATATTGACAGATTTGTATGTTTTTCTTTGAACTGAAATGTTATGAAAGCAAATGCATGCACCAGTTATTCTCTACCCAGCTCAATTAGCTTTAACACACTTAACCCAAGTAATCACATTACTGATCAAAAATCAGGTTCTCCTTACATTTTCCTGAAATTATTGTAACATGATTTTTGGGTGGAAAGTTTAGATGTTCATATAAGTCTGTTGAAGAAAAAAAGGAAAAATTGAGAACAAAAGGCAACAGTATTAATAACTACCTTAAATCACTCAATTTTCTGCGGGCCTGTCGTTCACTCACTTCTTGAATTGTTTTGCCCTTATTCCCTAGGTTGTTTAGTACCTCCAGTCTTCTTTTCATCTCCACTTGGTCTACCAGAAGAGAATACGCGGTCTCTGCCTGCTCTTCAGTTTTTTTTCTGCAACTCGCTCACTTTCTGCTCCATTAATTCCCTTTCACGGACTAAATTTTGTATGAC
>JAHPZR010030172.1:0-18568 GCA_019787425.1 Platygyra sinensis | reverse complement strand
ATGAGAACATCAGAAAGCTTAGATAAAACTCGTTTAACAAATGATGGCTGGGATAAATCACAGGTATTCTACAGTCAGCTGTGTGAGCTCCGTTAATTGATTTTGCAAACAAGGTAAAATTTTATGTATTGGAATGAGATGAACCGTTGACTTTCATGTCGTTTTAAAGCCATTTCCCGGCGTTTTATCAGTTTACCGTTTTTTTTTACCTCAAACATAACAAATGTCAATGTTATGCGAGAGCCATTATCGACGGCAATCTTCCATTCACAGTTGGCTTCATCAGGGTAGCTGGAGGGAAATCTTGGACTTGTGATCACCCCAGATTCAGTTCTTAGATCTGCACCACACTGACTCCGAACTGAGATAATAAAAATACAAATACTGACACAAAACAAATTATATTGAGCTACTAAATAAAACAACCCGGAGGCTGTTTATTTTTTAAGGCGTCTTTTTAAATACGATTTGTTATCTGTTAACTATTTTTTTTTTAAACTTTGACCTGTTGTAAATAAGTATGTGTAACTTAAGTAAAATAATACTTAAACTTGTTTTATCTCGTGAGTAACCCATGTAGGAATGCCAGTTCTTTTCATGTTCCTGAGTGCAGAACTAATACAAGACGTTTCTCGTTTCAATACCAAGGTCCCTTGTTTTTTTAATTCGCTTAGTCCAGACGTTGTAAGTTCAGTAAGTGTGTCTGCTTTCAAAAAAAATCTGAAGAAACTACTCCTTAGTTAACTGTTCTTTTCCCTCCACCCTCTTTACGTTTTATCATTATTACTCTGCCTTTGCCGCTCAATTTATCTAATATTTAGCTCATCGATAATTATTTAGTATGGGAAGCCCACGATGCATAAGCCTCATGATTTCTTTGGCTTTCCTGCCATTTTTTTAGCGTATATATGTAAACCTATATTGTATCATATCAAGGTGGCGAACAATTTTAAAAAAAT
Source organism: Platygyra sinensis (assembly GCA_019787425.1). Classification (NCBI taxonomy): domain Eukaryota; kingdom Metazoa; phylum Cnidaria; class Anthozoa; order Scleractinia; family Merulinidae; genus Platygyra; species Platygyra sinensis. The sequence goes on along the minus strand of JAHPZR010030172.1, from coordinate 17,609 downwards.
GTATACTCGGGAAAACGCGTTTTAGCTTGTAAGCCACTACTTGCAAAGTACTTAGCTAGTCTAAAGACGCTTTTCCACTTAACTCAGCATTAGTACTTACTGAAATATCATGAAAAACCGAGCGTTTACCTTTACACTGTGGAAGCTGTGAATCCCAGCTTCCATCGTTACACGTCAATGTAGGATTTCCTACCAGACTGTAGCCTTGTGTGACACATTCATATGTTACAATCTGTCCGTGGGAATAGTCGTTCCCAATCTTTCTAGCTTGAGCTATGCTTCCGGGATCATTACAGGAGGCTGACATCAAAAGAAATTAAAACGGCACAAATGAATCTTTAAAAGAACCTAGTCACTTCTTCGGTCATTTTTTTTTTGAATACCAACCCTTGCAAGATGGAAGGCTCCCGTTCCATGTCCCATCGTCACAGTGCAAAATTTTGGATCCCGTCAATGTGTATGAGAAACCACAAGCGTATTCTACTTTGCTGCCATGTGACAGGAGTTCACCTCTTCTAAAGTTGCCGTTTGTAGTGTAACCATTGTTTGGAGTACCACTGTAATCACATCGACCTATAAAAAAATATTCGGATTATACTTCTTTAGTTAAAGTTCCCTGCTAAATGTGGGTTAGCTTATGTGGGTTGGTTAAGGTTTCCAGCGCTTTCCAGCAGTCAAATTGGATGGATCAATACCATCAATCTTTCTCAAGTGTTGCTACAATATTGGTATGGCGCAAATACACAGCCCAGGTAAAGACGTCGTGGTCCTCTTCATAGCATAACAGGTCACCATAACGAAAGTGCAACCTGTTATTCTGGTTTTCTTAATTTTAGTTTCAAGTGCCCATAACTCAAAAACGAGCACGGTCACCCCCATGTGTGCTGAAGGTGGTTTAGTGTCACTTCGAATTTTTAGAAATTTACCAAGCTTGAGAAGCGCTTGATAACGCTCTTAGACGATCAACGATCATTTTCGAGTCACGCGAGCAATGTTATTTACAGAAAAGCCTCCTGTCAAACTGGTGATCCTCTGAGATTACGTAACCTCATTCCGATATCAGCTAAAATATATATCGTCAAATACTGTCAGACTGTCTGGCATTTTTGGCGTTCCTCTGATGCCAGAAAACTTGAAAGAATTCAAGATCGAGCACTACACGCTGTTTATTCGACGTATGAGGAACTCTTATCTTATCTCATCTCATTTCATCTTGACATACCCGAAAATTGTTGAATTCTGAAATTAGAGTTCCATTAAATTGGAAATTCTGGGTCGAGGATAATTAAATCGAGCAGAAATTTGCGATTTTCTAACAATTGGCTGTACCTTAAATTGCTCATACAAGAGAAGATAAGTGTAATGAGACATTGATCAGTGGTGTGTGGTTTCCAAGGTCAATTTGCTTCCAAACAGTGAATAAACTAAACGTGCCACATATCCATTCAATCATTTGGCATATAAGTATTGGCATAATTACTGTACTTGTTTTCTTTGTTTGGTTTGTTTTCATAATTACCTTTGCATTTTGGTGTTTCACTGTTCCACACTCCACCATTACAACGAATTGTTGAATTTCCAAGCAAGTCGTAATTTTTCTTGCACTCAAAAGTAACTGTTTTTCCATCCTGGAAATTATCACCCACGCGCATTCCTTGACTCGGTACACCAGGGTCTGGACACATGGCTGTGTTGACAAAGAAATTAGGTTACATCGTAATTGATTTACAATCCAAAGCAAATAGTATGGTAAAGAAACAGTGATGTGGAAAGGAAAATAAAAGAATGATGACCATACGGTCGAAAACGTTTCGGTTTTTAAGAGTTTAGTCATTTTTATCCTTCCTTATAAACAAAATAAAAGGAGTTGAGTAAGTGTTGACAGGAACGGAAAAAGAGTGTTAACGTTTGGTAAGATGATATTTCCGGCTAGTTCAATTCTTTTGGTTCAAGAGAAGAAATTGATTCAAGGGATAGACCATCAATTTTGGCATAAGCCACGTCAACGTCCCTCGACTGCGGCGAAGGTTTTCATAAACTGGCTTTTGTCTCCATGAGATTGTACCTCTGAGATAATCTTATAGGTACAACTGAGGTAGAACCTCGTTTTCTCACCGATACAGACAGGAACAGAGCCACTCCAGGAACCATCAATGCACTTAATCCGCTCTTTACCGTCACGTTGATGATGCCGATCACATGAAAATGTCACCCACGAGTTATGTCTAAAGTTGTTTGCCCGCATTGTTCCGTTAGCTGGTGATCCTGGGTTGCTGCATGGTGCTAAGAGAGAAATTTGCATTAGAGTAAACGTTGCATATAGAGTTCTTGTGGCTGTCACTGCCAACGTGTACTCTCTTCTATTGCTGAATGGGATACAGTAAAAATACGGATAACGTTATTTGTTATGTGGCTACCAGCTATGATTGGGTACGCGAGCTTGTTCTGTCAAGATGGCTGAGTACTGACCACGTCTTTTTTTTTTTTTTTTTTTGACGTGTTTATGAACCTCGACCTCGAGTTAGTCCATAAATACGCAAAACGAAAGCTGGGTCAATATCCTACCCTCCTGATCTCCAGCTTGGTCAGTGCATTGTTATCTTTCATAGAAAATTACTTTTTTACCTTTGCATTGCGGGGGATTATAATTCCATCTTCCATCATTACAAGTCAATTTGTTCTTTCCTTCAAGGGTATACTCAGCATGACATATATACGTAACTGTTTTGTTGTGGCTATAATCAGAGCCGAACTTCTTTCCGTGGGTTATACCACCAGGAGATTGACAGGAAGCTAGATCTGGAAAATTGAAAGCGTCAGATTGTACGACGGCGAGCAAAAACTCCTTGCATTAATTTCTAATGTTGAAAACAGTCCTTTTTTAAAAGCTATCACTGCAACTTTAACAGTTTTTCGTAGCAACATTCATTGCTTAAGAACTTAGCTTGATGTTGCAGTAAGAACTTGAATTTGTATTATTAGGAAACGTGACTCAAAATAAAGAGCACTTACTATAATGCTAACTTTTAATTCTGTTTCATAAGTTGTCAAAGAAAATAAACAAGGTTCTCAAGAATACACGTTTAGTCTTTGATTTCAATTTTAGTTAAATGGAACGATCACTCTCTCAGAGGTCGAGACAATGATCAGTGTGGAATAAAACAAAAAGAAAACCAGTAAATAATCGTTGAAAACCAATGACATTACACCTACCAATATCCATGTGTACTACTCTCTGAACGGCCTCTTGAAGGTTTCTGTATTTCCTAACAGTGATCACGTGATTATGGTCTTCATTAGCGGAGGCTATGCTCATTAGTGCGCGTGTTTTCACTTTTCTTCCAATTCCTTGAAGAACAGTAAAGAAATATCAAGAAATGCCACTAGCTTTGGTACGAATTAAGCGCTTTTAAATGCTAAACTCGGGAAAGCAAAGGCGGGTCATTTGACATTGTTCGAATCTAACGAAACTTATAATAAGGGTGCCTTACTTTAGGATAATCCAAGATTGAATCCTAAAATCCAAAAACTGATTTTCCGTCTCTTTACTAAACGGGTTAATCCAAGATCATTCGGGTCATGCTTGTCATGTAGTATAATCCGAGTGATCTTAGGAAGTAAGCAATCTTTATTAAAGTGCATATGAAGTGAAAAATAATTTCTGCTTATTTGAAAGTCCTTCCAAAATACAGAATGGCGTTTTTCTTTTTGAAATATCCTTTTTTGTTTCAGAGATATTAACGTTTTTCTATTATGCAAATTAGATCAGTGATGACGTCATATTGTTTGCAGCTAAAAATTGTAAAATACTGAATAAACAATATCTCTAGAAATATTAAAGCACTGTCCTTGAAACTTGGCACCATAATTGTCCATCACAAAAGAAACAAAATAACACCCTTAGTGCTGTTGCCATAGCAACTCTTTAGGCTCCAGTCTCTTTTTGTCGAAAAAACGAATCCTCCATTTTCAACCTCTTAAGTGAGAGAAGGGGTGCTACATGGAACATACATAGTTCCCATGTTGTCGTAACTCCCAAAGATAGATTGTGTAGGGCAGATGGATCTTGTTTTCAGACAAAAACTGGGATTTTCAGTTTTTATTAAAACAACACCAGTGGCAAAACTGTTGTCATGGCAACGGTGTTAAGGGTGTCATTTTGTTTCTTTTGTGATGCACATTTATGGTGCCAAGTTTCAACAACACTGCTTTAATATTTCTAGAGATATTGTTTATACAGTATTTTACAATTTTAGCTGCAAACAATATGACGTCATCACTGATCTAATTTGCATAATAGAAAAATGTTAATATCTCTGAACCGAAAAAAGTTATTTCAAAAAGAAAAACGCCATTCTTCTGTATTTTGAAAGGTCTTTCAAATAAGCAGAAATTATTTTTCACTTCATATGCACTTTAAAGCTAAAAACTACACTTCACTTCACTTCACTACAACTAATAGTAAAAAATAATTAAATTATTTATCACATACAGGGCAAAATTACTGAATGCTGATTGGCTGAGACAGAGGGCATTTTTTTCTTAATTTTTGTAATTGCTCCGGGCAAAATTACTTGATGCTGATTGGCTGAGCACGCCTGCATTGAGTTGGTTTCCCGCTTCAAACGGATTTTGAAAAGAAATTTCAGAAACGCATCGCTTCTGAGTTTGATCTAAACACGGTTATTTCATCTTAACGTGAAAGAGAATCAACATGCAACAAAGCGCAGTCTTTTGGTGGAAAAGCAAAAGGATTTTTCCGACTAAAAATGCATTGATTCGCAGCCTGAAAAACGATTGAAAGGAGACGGCTGGTGTTGCACGAAACATAGAATTACAGAACTTCATGGCCGCCAAACTGAAGGTTAATTTCTTCGTTTTGCTTCGGGTCGCCTTATTAGTATTACAGCTCACTTTATCGGCGTAAAAACAGCGTAAATTTTGTTGGTAGGTGAAGTTTTCACAGTGGAAAGGACAGTTTTGGATTCAAGAAGTTATTAGAGCTCGTTTGGACACTTGTTTACGTCTATCATCGATCGAAGAACAAGTAGTTTCACGCCGTTGCAAGCTTCGCAAAACAGGTGAACAAAATTAGATTGCTTATAAACGAGTAAAGGGGATAAGTTTCTAAAGAAACTATGGTGCTGCGTCGGTGGGAGTATTACAGGATAATTTGGTTTTATCAACTGAGTTGATAATGTGAATTGCAGCGTGGAATTGGCCACCGTAAAGGGATTCGAAAGCTGACGTTTCGAGCGCTAGCCCTTCGTCGGAGTGAATCCACTCCGACGAAGGGCTAGCGCTCGAAACGTCAGCTTTCGAATCTCTTTACGGTGGCCAATTCACATTATCAACTCAGTTGATAAAACCAAATTATCCTAGATTGCTTATAGTTTTGTTTGTAAAGAAATGGCTTTGAGTGAATTGAACCAAGTTGCTGTGTTTTGCTTACTATTATAGTAGGCTTTCCCCGTGTTACTGCTAGCCTGTTAAATAATGACAACCGGCAAACCTGTTTTCGCGACGGTAAGACCTTGAGCCTTTGTACAAAATTTTGCCCTTTATGTGATAAACAAGTAATCGCAAGTGCTCTCGGGCAATTAAGGATTAATTCCACTTGTATTTTCAAAGTTTTCCAAATTGCCCTCGTCGCTTCGCGACTCGGACAATTTTGTGAAAACTTTGAAAATACTCGTGAAATTAATCCTTAATTGCCCTCGGCCCCATGCGATTACATATACTTATACCTCTCTTTTGAGTAGGCGTTAAAACTGTCTCAGGGACTCTGCTCCCCTCTCGTCACAAGGAAGACTGTTCCAAAGAATGGCGCCACTATAGCTAAAGCTACTCTTATAATAGTTTGTGCATGGAAATGGAACATTTCGTTTATTCTCAGAGTTCCTTAGATTTTTGATAATGTCCCAATCCATATATACTCTTTATTTTAGCTGATACTTGACGAGCTATCATTTTGCCAATTTCTTCCTCTAAATACTTCTATTCTTGGAAAAAGACTCTTAAAATTAGTTGATCATTCATTTGAATATCTTAGATTTTTAAACAAACGGAAAACAACCGTACTCTTTCCCAGTCTTCTCATGGTTTTGCAATGAGATATTGAACTAACCACCGAACTATCAATACTCCATTGAACGGAGACTATAGCTCTCAGATAAGATATTTGGTTTTTGCTATCTACTGTCAATTAACAGATAAAGAGTGATTTGTATTTGTTGGACTAGAACTCATTTATAAAGTTAAACAGACACTAAAATTACCTAAAACAAAACTTGATGGGCATTTGTTAAAGAACAACTTGTCCGAGCACTGGTGCCTGGGTAGCGGCACAAAATTGTGTTATATTCAGAAACCGTGCACACCAAGTATCAAAGTACCATTTAGTACTCAAGTACAATGTGCAGACATGGCAGGCGGGTACGAGCACTGTGCCCAAATTCTGACGTGATTGCTTGGAATTAAAAGTAATCGTATTTGGGCACCGTGCCCGGAGGATACTCCCCGAAAAGTTGGGTGGGGATGTGTGGCCCACTTTCCAAAATCTTTTATGACCAAGATATCCGAGTTTTGCTCTACTATTTATGACCTTGCCAAAAATTCGACACCCTATTTTTGACCATTTTTCTAAGAAATATACACAATTCAAGAGTGAGAAACCATACCCCATTTAAGGATATAATGGCCAAAATTTTAACCCTATTTATAACCAAAACGGCTGAAAAACCATACCCTTTGGGGCCGCACATACTTGTGTAGCCGGTATAAGGGAGAAGCCCCGTTACACCATGCTTGAGCACCAAGTGTGAATATAGTGTGAACATAGACTTCAACCTTACCAATTGCGTAAACTTCAAAGTGTTTGTTATCGCGAAGATACTTTGCTTCCCTTCGCGCGGATCCACTGAGGTCCAATCCGTCTGTGATAAACATCAGCACTTGATGGCTATCATTACGAGAATTGGGTGCCACTTTATTCCTGACAAGTTTAAAAGGACGAATGTACGAAGAAATCCAGCCCACGTACATTATATTGCCAATAGCCTTGATAGCTTTATCAATAGTATCCGCTTTGCTGTCTCCTAAGTTGAATTCCAACTTAGCTTCAGTGACAGCTGCTACTTGTGTTCTGGAGGACCTAGTAAAGAAGTAGAATTTAATTCTATGCACAGTTTTATGATAATACCCCGAAAAACATCCAAGAAAAATATTTTTATTACTTTTTTGTAGAATTTGTTCTCGTACACATTCATTCTGCAGTTTCAAAATGTACAGACAGTTCTGAAATTAAAATGGCACAAATTTCTGGTACCTTTTACTTGCTCCGATGATTGTAAGAAGTTCTCTCGCAAACGCCAAACTTGTCTGAAAATAGAATTTGTCCACACTGACGGAAGCATCAAAAAGAAACACTAGATCCAGTCCACAATCTTCGTTTAAGTTTATCCCTCGTCTCTTTTGTATCCTAGAAGTTTCACTGCTGCATTGGTTTGTAGGCTTATCTGTGAAAAAATATTTTATTATTTGTTTGTTTGTTTTTTAAGAGGAAAGCTCGAATGCATTGATAAATCAAAAGATAATTCGAAAAGCCCGACCTTAGAACTAACTGTATTTCATTTACAAATGCAGTTATAACAAACATCTGCTAAATTACTTTTCGCGTTAATTGAATATCTTTGCATTTGTGGAAACTTTAAGTATTTTCGGTATCATAGTTTCTTGACCAAACGTTACAGACGTTTCTTTCACTTTCCTATTCCCTTCGTTGTTGTTCTCTATTTTCTGTTTTTGTTATGTTCCTTTTGGTTTTGTTTTATGACAGTATTATAGTATTGGTGTTACTCACTATTTGCTGGTTGTTTCTCTTCATTCATAGTTTCCTTTATCCAGTCGAGGAATGGGTGAATCCTGGTGTAGTACCCATACTGATCTTTTTGTGCGCAGCCATTTCCCCAACTGACAAGACCAATCACGACCCATTTAGAATCTAACAAACCGAAACTGGTATCTCGAACGAAAGCTCCCCCACTATCTCCTTGACAGGCGTCTTCTCCCCCTCTTCCATCTCCAGCGCAAAACGCTGTCGTTGTGTTGAATTGGATTCCTGATTTATTTGTACAAAGCTGGTCGCTTTGAATTGGAAAAGAAGCGTGACGAAGGACCTTGGATATTTCACTTAAGTGGGTGAATTCGCCGCGACGTAAGGGTCGTGTTACTCCCCATCCAGCCACGGTACCTCTTGTTTTGGGAATTGCCAGATCTCCTTCACTCTTTTCTGGGAGACACACTGTTCGGACAAACTTGCTAAGTTCCACTTCCTGCTTAAGTTTGATCAGAGCAATATCACCATCAAAAAATGGCAAACCAATCGGTTTAAATCGTGGGTGCACGAAAATCTCCTCGGGAACAGTTTCTTGCTGCAAAGATTCATTCACCGACAAATTGTGGTCGCCAGCTTTAATAAGGTAACTGAAGGATAAATGAATGTGCTCATTTAACAAAAAGACACAGCGATAGCCTCTTGATATTAAATCCGGATTGCATTCCTGTCTTTTTGATTAGCACCCACCAACTCAGGTTATCACTGAGCGAATAGCTTTTGCCCGTTTCTCACAGTCAGGAAAGGAACCTTTTCAAAGTAGCTGGATTCGAATCCACGACCTTTTAATTAGGTTATTGTTTGTTATTCATTTATTTATTAAGTAATCTATTTATTTATTTTCACCTATGTATTTAGTCATTTGCATGTAAATATTATAGCCATATTACTATTTATTTTTTTTTTTTTCTTAGATTATTACTTTTGAATGTTATTTTATAGTTGGTGTGATAGCCCTTAGGCATTTACCGACTTTATTAAATGTAGATGTAGATGTAGACCTTGGGGTTGGATCAGAGTTTAGATCAGCGTAAGTAAAGGAACTCGACTCGACGCAGCGTTAAAAAATCTCTTTGCTTTGTATAGTCTTTCCTCTCTATGACAAGCGCTCACAAATAAATTTATGGGACATTTTTCTGCCCTTTAAATTACCGTTAAGTTAATCCTGAACTTTCCAGTTGATAATCATATCACTGCTGCGTTGTTCGATACATTTCAATTCGTAATTAGTATCAGTGTAACTAGATTCGGTGAGTTAAATCATAGTCCTAGTTAATAAACATGAAAAAAATCTGGTTTGTTGTGTTCTTACTTTAAATATTTGTACTTACAGATTTGCATTTCCAATGAACCGGAATCTCGCATAGAAACAGTGGGCTGCGGTTAAAACCCACCGACGAGAAACAAGCGCACCACCACAGGAAAACTGAGGAACTAAAAACATAAAACAAATTGGCACATATTGTCTTCTAGCTTAGTTACGGTGGAAGGTTTCCACTTTAAAAATTATTTTACATGGAACTCCCTAACTCTTTTCTGATTGGCCGAAAGCGTACAGTGAATTTTCGAAACAGCGCCCGTGACGTCATAACTGCAGAATACGATCACGGATAATCTTGTCAAGTTCGCGCGCTTTGCATTGTGTTGCTTCCCGTCAGTGAAGAAGCAAAAACATGACTTCCAAACAATTATTAGATTCGGTTTCTTGACTTCGGCTGATAACCCTTACCGAGACCTTGATTATTCTGGATGTCACAAGAACCTCATCCAAAAGTTGTTTAATTGCCATGAACGTTTGGAGAATTTGGATAATACATTATGTGACTGGACGAAAGATAAGATCCGAAAAAGTCTTGGTGAAACATTGAATAGGTACGAAAAGCAGGAAAAAGAAAAAAAGAGCCGTTTCTAATTTAAACAAATGATTCAGAAATAATCACCGAGCAGTCTCACTCGGCAGTCGAGCTAGACTAAACCAAACACAAAATTGGTAAGAAGCCACTGCTCTGTCTCGAATACACAAGCCCAATAAACAAAATGTTTATGACATTAATTTATTTTAAAAAATTCTCATTCTCAAAATGATTGCTGAGACAAATCCGGATCGCTCTTAAAGTGGCAATGAGGTAAAAAGATAATTGCTGCTTATTTGAAAGGCTTTTCAGAGTATAGAAGAGTGGCGTTTTCCTTTTTGAAATATCTTTTATGTTTTAGAGAATTTGGCGTAACCACATGCATTTTTTTGGGTCCCATGGCCGTACCGTGCTTTTGTACCAAATTCTGTTCGGAGAAATGGCAATCGTTAACACGGAGACAAATTTCCGCAGCCTCAGCTATGCAATCAGTGGAGGGAAATTTGAAAGATCTAGAATCAAGGGCCTTCCTTTAGGCGGTAATACCCAAGTTGTTGTCAGTGTTAGGGAACATTGACACGACATCCCAGGAAACGAGCAGGAAACCTACTAGAGGTGGATCTTTCGCATTCAAAGCCTGTATCTTGTTGATCAAATCGGTTAAGTCCTTAATGAATGATGGAAGGTTCTGGGAAAGTGGCTTAAAAAGTAGAGAGTTGTTCAATAGCTGTACCACAACAAAACGTGATGAGACGGAGTGGATTGTCTCTTTGGTGTGTAAACTACGTGGCAATCCCTAATCTGCCCTTCAGAGAGGCATTTACGACCTCAGTTCTAAACCTGGTCAAAATGATCGAGTACTAGTGTAGATTGTCGTAATGGAAACTATTGTTAAGTTGCCCTAACATGTATGTATTAAAAAATCAATATCAGCGTAGCCTTTCGGTATTTTTTCACACTGACTTAGTGTTCTGATTTCTTCTTAGTTATATTTCGCCATATTTGCTATATGCGAGATTAATTATAAAGTGATGACCAGTTTTACAAAAATACGGAGTGGAACTTACCATTTTTGTTTATTCTGTAGATTGCAATCTGCCAAGGCCACATTCCTCTTTGGGAAATTGTTCCACCAACTATTCTAGCCCTAGGAGTTACTAAGCTCTGGCCACATTGAATTATTTCTGTAAGAAATTTTCGTTAACTTTGCTGATGTTACCAGTGAACGTGCTTATAGTATGAACAAAGAGCATGTACTTGTTACAAAATCCTCAAGACTGATTAATTAAAGCATAGTGAATGGAAGGGAATGATTATGTAACTCGACAAAGTTCTTTGTTGTAAGTTTTGTTCGCTCTTTTGGCCCTGGTGGTGCACAAAACACCATAGTTGTTTACTCTTGACTGGGAAAGAGTACGGTTGTTTTCCGTTTGTTTAAAAATCTAAGATATTCAAATGAATGATCAACTAATTTTAAGAGTCTTTTTCCAAGAATAGAAGTATTTAGAGGAAGAAATTGGCAAAATGATAGCTCGTCAAGTATCAGCTAAAATAAAGAGTATATATGGATTGGGACATTATCAAAAATCTAAGGAACTCTGAGAATAAACGAAATGTTCCATTTCCATGCACAAACTATTATAAGAGTAGCTTTAGCTATAGTGGCGCCATTCTTTGGAACAGTCTTCCTTGTGACGAGAGGGGAGCAGAGTCCCTGAGACAGTTTTAACGCCTACTCAAAAGAGAGGTATAAGTATATGTAATCGCATGGGGCCGAGGGCAATTAAGGATTAATTTCACGAGTATTTTCAAAGTTTTCACAAAATTGTCCGAGTCGCGAAGCGACGAGGGCAATTTGGAAAACTTTGAAAATACAAGTGGAATTAATCCTTAATTGCCCGAGAGCACTTGCGATTACTTGTTTATCACATAAAGGGCAAAATTTTGTACAAAGGCTCAAGGTCTTACCGTCGCGAAAACAGGTTTGCCGGTTGTCATTATTTAACAGGCTAGCAGTAACACGGGGAAAGCCTACTATAATAGTAAGCAAAACACAGCAACTTGGTTCAATTCACTCAAAGCCATTTCTTTACAAACAAAACTATAAGCAATCTAGGATAATTTGGTTTTATCAACTGAGTTGATAATGTGAATTGGCCACCGTAAAGAGATTCGAAAGCTGACGTTTCGAGCGCTAGCCCTTCGTCGGAGTGGATTCACTCCGACGAAGGGCTAGCGCTCGAAACGTCAGCTTTCGAATCCCTTTACGGTGGCCAATTCCACGCTGCAATTCACATTATCAACTCAGTTGATAAAACCAAATTATCCTGTAATACTCCCACCGACGCAGCACCATAGTTTCTTTAGAAACTTATCCCCTTTACTCGTTTATAAGCAATCTAATTTTGTTCACCTGTTTTGCGAAGCTTGCAACGGCGTGAAACTACTTGTTCTTCGATCGATGATAGACGTAAACAAGTGTCCAAACGAGCTCTAATAACTTCTTGAATCCAAAACTGTCCTTTCCACTGTGAAAACTTCACCTACCAACAAAATTTACGCTGTTTTTACGCCGATAAAGTGAGCTGTAATACTAATAAGGCGACCCGAAGCAAAACGAAGAAATTAACCTTCAGTTTGGCGGCCATGAAGTTCTGTAATTCTATGTTTCGTGCAACACCAGCCGTCTCCTTTCAATCGTTTTTCAGGCTGCGAATCAATGCATTTTTAGTCGGAAAAATCCTTTTGCTTTTCCACCAAAAGACTGCGCTTTGTTGCATGTTGATTCTCTTTCACGTTAAGATGAAATAACCGTGTTTAGATCAAACTCAGAAGCGATGCGTTTCTGAAATTTCTTTTCAAAATCCGTTTGAAGCGGGAAACCAACTCAATGCAGGCGTGCTCAGCCAATCAGCATCAAGTAATTTTGCCCGGAGCAATTACAAAAATTAAGAAAAAAATGCCCTCTGTCTCAGCCAATCAGCATTCAGTAATTTTGCCCTGTATGTGATAAATAATTTAATTATTTTTTACTATTAGTTGTAGTGAAGTGAAGTGAAGTGTAGTTTTTAGCTTTAAAGTGCATATGAAGTGAAAAATAATTTCTGCTTATTTGAAAGACCTTTCAAAATACAGAAGAATGGCGTTTTTCTTTTTGAAATAACTTTTTTCGGTTCAGAGATATTAACATTTTTCTATTATGCAAATTAGATCAGTGATGACGTCATATTGTTTGCAGCTAAAATTGTAAAATACTGTATAAACAATATCTCTAGAAATATTAAAGCAGTGTTGTTGAAACTTGGCACCATAAATGTGCATCACAAAAGAAACAAAATGACACCCTTAACACCGTTGCCATGACAACAGTTTTGCCACTGGTGTTGTTTTAATAAAAACTGAAAATCCCAGTTTTTGTCTGAAAACAAGATCCATCTGCCCTACACAATCTATCTTTGGGAGTTACGACAACATGGGAACTATGTATGTTCCATGTAGCACCCCTTCTCTCACTTAAGAGGTTGAAAATGGAGGATTCGTTTTTTCGACAAAAAGAGACTGGAGCCTAAAGAGTTGCTATGGCAACAGCACTAAGGGTGTTATTTTGTTTCTTTTGTGATGGACAATTATGGTGCCAAGTTTCAAGGACAGTGCTTTAATATTTCTAGAGATATTGTTTATTCAGTATTTTACAATTTTTAGCTGCAAACAATATGACGTCATCACTGATCTAATTTGCATAATAGAAAAACGTTAATATCTCTGAAACAAAAAAGGATATTTCAAAAAGAAAAACGCCATTCTGTATTTTGGAAGGACTTTCAAATAAGCAGAAATTATTTTTCACTTCATATGCACTTTAATAAAGATTGCTTACTTCCTAAGATCACTCGGATTATACTACATGACAAGCATGACCCGAATGATCTTGGATTAACCCGTTTAGTAAAGAGACGGAAAATCAGTTTTTGGATTTTAGGATTCAATCTTGGATTATCCTAAAGTAAGGCACCCTTATTATAAGTTTCGTTAGATTCGAACAATGTCAAATGACCCGCCTTTGCTTTCCCGAGTTTAGCATTTAAAAGCGCTTAATTCGTACCAAAGCTAGTGGCATTTCTTGATATTTCTTTACTGTTCTTCAAGGAATTGGAAGAAAAGTGAAAACACGCGCACTAATGAGCATAGCCTCCGCTAATGAAGACCATAATCACGTGATCACTGTTAGGAAATACAGAAACCTTCAAGAGGCCGTTCAGAGAGTAGTACACATGGATATTGGTAGGTGTAATGTCATTGGTTTTCAACGATTATTTACTGGTTTTCTTTTTGTTTTATTCCACACTGATCATTGTCTCGACCTCTGAGAGAGTGATCGTTCCATTTAACTAAAATTGAAATCAAAGACTAAACGTGTATTCTTGAGAACCTTGTTTATTTTCTTTGACAACTTATGAAACAGAATTAAAAGTTAGCATTATAGTAAGTGCTCTTTATTTTGAGTCACGTTTCCTAATAATACAAATTCAAGTTCTTACTGCAACATCAAGCTAAGTTCTTAAGCAATGAATGTTGCTACGAAAAACTGTTAAAGTTGCAGTGATAGCTTTTAAAAAAGGACTGTTTTCAACATTAGAAATTAATGCAAGGAGTTTTTGCTCGCCGTCGTACAATCTGACGCTTTCAATTTTCCAGATCTAGCTTCCTGTCAATCTCCTGGTGGTATAACCCACGGAAAGAAGTTCGGCTCTGATTATAGCCACAACAAAACAGTTACGTATATATGTCATGCTGAGTATACCCTTGAAGGAAAGAACAAATTGACTTGTAATGATGGAAGATGGAATTATAATCCCCCGCAATGCAAAGGTAAAAAAGTAATTTTCTATGAAAGATAACAATGCACTGACCAAGCTGGAGATCAGGAGGGTAGGATATTGACCCAGCTTTCGTTTTGCGTATTTATGGACTAACTCGAGGTCGAGGTTCATAAACACGTCAAAAAAAAAAAAAAAAAAAGACGTGGTCAGTACTCAGCCATCTTGACAGAACAAGCTCGCGTACCCAATCATAGCTGGTAGCCACATAACAAATAACGTTATCCGTATTTTTACTGTATCCCATTCAGCAATAGAAGAGAGTACACGTTGGCAGTGACAGCCACAAGAACTCTATATGCAACGTTTACTCTAATGCAAATTTCTCTCTTAGCACCATGCAGCAACCCAGGATCACCAGCTAACGGAACAATGCGGGCAAACAACTTTAGACATAACTCGTGGGTGACATTTTCATGTGATCGGCATCATCAACGTGACGGTAAAGAGCGGATTAAGTGCATTGATGGTTCCTGGAGTGGCTCTGTTCCTGTCTGTATCGGTGAGAAAACGAGGTTCTACCTCAGTTGTACCTATAAGATTATCTCAGAGGTACAATCTCATGGAGACAAAAGCCAGTTTATGAAAACCTTCGCCGCAGTCGAGGGACGTTGACGTGGCTTATGCCAAAATTGATGGTCTATCCCTTGAATCAATTTCTTCTCTTGAACCAAAAGAATTGAACTAGCCGGAAATATCATCTTACCAAACGTTAACACTCTTTTTCCGTTCCTGTCAACACTTACTCAACTCCTTTTATTTTGTTTATAAGGAAGGATAAAAATGACTAAACTCTTAAAAACCGAAACGTTTTCGACCGTATGGTCATCATTCTTTTATTTTCCTTTCCACATCACTGTTTCTTTACCATACTATTTGCTTTGGATTGTAAATCAATTACGATGTAACCTAATTTCTTTGTCAACACAGCCATGTGTCCAGACCCTGGTGTACCGAGTCAAGGAATGCGCGTGGGTGATAATTTCCAGGATGGAAAAACAGTTACTTTTGAGTGCAAGAAAAATTACGACTTGCTTGGAAATTCAACAATTCGTTGTAATGGTGGAGTGTGGAACAGTGAAACACCAAAATGCAAAGGTAATTATGAAAACAAACCAAACAAAGAAAACAAGTACAGTAATTATGCCAATACTTATATGCCAAATGATTGAATGGATATGTGGCACGTTTAGTTTATTCACTGTTTGGAAGCAAATTGACCTTGGAAACCACACACCACTGATCAATGTCTCATTACACTTATCTTCTCTTGTATGAGCAATTTAAGGTACAGCCAATTGTTAGAAAATCGCAAATTTCTGCTCGATTTAATTATCCTCGACCCAGAATTTCCAATTTAATGGAACTCTAATTTCAGAATTCAACAATTTTCGGGTATGTCAAGATGAAATGAGATGAGATAAGATAAGAGTTCCTCATACGTCGAATAAACAGCGTGTAGTGCTCGATCTTGAATTCTTTCAAGTTTTCTGGCATCAGAGGAACGCCAAAAATGCCAGACAGTCTGACAGTATTTGACGATATATATTTTAGCTGATATCGGAATGAGGTTACGTAATCTCAGAGGATCACCAGTTTGACAGGAGGCTTTTCTGTAAATAACATTGCTCGCGTGACTCGAAAATGATCGTTGATCGTCTAAGAGCGTTATCAAGCGCTTCTCAAGCTTGGTAAATTTCTAAAAATTCGAAGTGACACTAAACCACCTTCAGCACACATGGGGGTGACCGTGCTCGTTTTTGAGTTATGGGCACTTGAAACTAAAATTAAGAAAACCAGAATAACAGGTTGCACTTTCGTTATGGTGACCTGTTATGCTATGAAGAGGACCACGACGTCTTTACCTGGGCTGTGTATTTGCGCCATACCAATATTGTAGCAACACTTGAGAAAGATTGATGGTATTGATCCATCCAATTTGACTGCTGGAAAGCGCTGGAAACCTTAACCAACCCACATAAGCTAACCCACATTTAGCAGGGAACTTTAACTAAAGAAGTATAATCCGAATATTTTTTTATAGGTCGATGTGATTACAGTGGTACTCCAAACAATGGTTACACTACAAACGGCAACTTTAGAAGAGGTGAACTCCTGTCACATGGCAGCAAAGTAGAATACGCTTGTGGTTTCTCATACACATTGACGGGATCCAAAATTTTGCACTGTGACGATGGGACATGGAACGGGAGCCTTCCATCTTGCAAGGGTTGGTATTCAAAAAAAAAATGACCGAAGAAGTGACTAGGTTCTTTTAAAGATTCATTTGTGCCGTTTTAATTTCTTTTGATGTCAGCCTCCTGTAATGATCCCGGAAGCATAGCTCAAGCTAGAAAGATTGGGAACGACTATTCCCACGGACAGATTGTAACATATGAATGTGTCACACAAGGCTACAGTCTGGTAGGAAATCCTACATTGACGTGTAACGATGGAAGCTGGGATTCACAGCTTCCACAGTGTAAAGGTAAACGCTCGGTTTTTCATGATATTTCAGTAAGTACTAATGCTGAGTTAAGTGGAAAAGCGTCTTTAGACTAGCTAAGTACTTTGCAAGTAGTGGCTTACAAGCTAAAACGCGTTTTCCCGAGTATACATTTTTTTAAAATTGTTCGCCACCTTGATATGATACAATATAGGTTTACATATATACGCTAAAAAAATGGCAGGAAAGCCAAAGAAATCATGAGGCTTATGCATCGTGGGCTTCCCATACTAAATAATTATCGATGAGCTAAATATTAGATAAATTGAGCGGCAAAGGCAGAGTAATAATGATAAAACGTAAAGAGGGTGGAGGGAAAAGAACAGTTAACTAAGGAGTAGTTTCTTCAGATTTTTTTTGAAAGCAGACACACTTACTGAACTTACAACGTCTGGACTAAGCGAATTAAAAAAACAAGGGACCTTGGTATTGAAACGAGAAACGTCTTGTATTAGTTCTGCACTCAGGAACATGAAAAG
>JAHPZR010030171.1:0-11849 GCA_019787425.1 Platygyra sinensis | reverse complement strand
CTAGCTACCCAATAGAAACGTATAGGTTGCGTAACTCATCTATAGTGTATGAGAGCAAACCAAAAGATCGTGCACTGTCGTGGACCTTAATTCCAACATAAATCTTGGTAACTTTGTTTGCTCTTTTGATGTTTGCCGGGCTTCATAACAAGTCCCCTCTATTAACTATAATTAAAAGAGTCACCACTTCCTTCACTCACCCCCATTCCCTCCGTTCTTATCTGTAAAGCACTTGCAAACAGTGCCAAACAGTGTATAAAGGTAAAAAAAAAAGACAGGAGAATAGCTATGGGAGTGTCACCACAGTTTTTGTAGTGGATCCACCACCCTCGATCCAGCAAGCCCTCACCCACTCGCAACCCCTCTCTTCGTATCTCTAAAAACGGGCCACGAGGTTCGTATACAAATGACAGGACGTGACTTACTTTCGCATCTAGGGGCCTCGGACCACTTTCCATCGTTACCACATGTTCTCAATTTGGGTCCAGTTAGCGTGTAGCCTTTAATACACTCGTACCTTAACTGGTCATTGAAATTAAAACTTGAGCCAACAACTTTGGAATGTGGAATGTCTTCTGGTTTTCCACAAGGTTCTGATTTAGAGAACAAAAAGAAAACAAAAACTTATGAGTGTTTAGTGCATTAAGAGATTTTCTTACATCATCATTATCACTGGCAATCATTTTTTTAATTTATTAAGTGTTTAGCGCCGCCGTGCTAATTGGGGACACTGTTAACAAGCAGACAAACATTCTAAATAGAACAGAAACTTGTTAAAAATCCCAGTTGAAGGGAGGCTGACCAGTTGGCTATTTACGAAGCGCGGAGAAGTTAAATTTGGGACGACCAAACGCAAATCCATCTAGTGGAAGGGAGGAGGATTTGAACCCGGGACCTCAGGATTACAAGTCCAGCGCCCTGAGCCCTAGGCCACGCTCGTCTCCCCGACCACCACCTAAACGACCTCCACTTGACGTCGACTCTGTTAGTTAGCATTCAGGAATGATGGTTTCCACGGTTAATTGATCAATACATCCTTTGTGCTTCCTGTTGACACAATCCCCTGATCACTAGTCTGCATTCGAGCCAAGTGGCCCATCAGTCCAGAGCTTATCCCGGTTTCTGTAGCATGAAGCGGCTGGGAGTATTTCTACTCCCCCCTGGATGGGATGCTAGTCCATCGCAGGATTACCCCCAACATTAAATTCGCCGGTACTCATTTATACTTCTGAGAGGAAAGAGGCACCGTGAGAGTAAAGTGTCTTGCCCAAGAACACAACACGATGTCCCCGGCCAGTGCTCGATCCCGGACCGCTCGCTCCGGAGTCGAGCGCAATAACCAAGAGGCCACCGCGCCTCCCACAATCCCCTCACCAGAGCATGTTGAATTTCCTGGTGATGCTGTAGAATTCGTGGTGTTAAATATCGTGAACTTACCTAAACACTTGGTTTCTACATTTTCTATCCATTTCCCTCCCTTACAAGTTCGCACTTCCTTGCCGACCAGCTTAAATCCTTCATGGCAGGTGTATCTCGCTTTAGACAAGCCAATGTTTATAGCGATTTTGGTGTTATTTGGTGGGCTTCTTAGAAGTCCCCGAAGTAGATCTCTGCATCGTCTATCATTTCCTGCAATGAAGCACGAATTATAACCCAGCCTTGTACGGGTGAATTTTCAGTGCTCACCTCATTTTTTGATGCAATAGTTTCGTTTATAGACAATATTATGACTGAGTACCAGAGGCAGTTATTTAAATCACTCTAAGTCCATCAGACTGATGTAATCTCTTTTTTCTACAAAAATACTCTATTTCATCCGTCCAATCTTTATTCTGGAAGGCGTTTTTGAAAGATACGGTTTGCGTTATTCCCTTAACCAAAAAGGTGTGATCGACGCCAATAGGGAGAAAAAAAAATGCTTGCTTACAAATACACAAATACGTGTGTGCGGGATTTTAGCTGAGGGATTCATCGCCTTATGTCCAGCTGCAAGGAGCTCTGCAAGGTTTTAAACTTAAAAGTTTCTTCTTTTCAAATAATCTTACTTGTGCCCATAGTACTTTGAAGCAGCAATATCCACGTAACAGCAAATAAACCCAGCATCACCTGGAAGGAAAACACGGGAAATATGAATAAACCGCTTGTGTACGAAAGGAAGAGCGGGAAGTCCATGTGATATGACTCCGTGGAACTGACTTGGCGGCGAATTTTTTGTGAGCTAGATCATTATTTCACTTCAATATTGCACGAAACTGGCATCATTTACACAGGAACAAATTTTTTACGTCTTCAAAATTAACATGAACATTTTTAAATTTGGTTCTACTCATACATGGGTAACTTAACTTTAATTTTGGCATTTCTTATAATTTCAACTTTTTGACCAACTGTAGGTCTATTTTATCGATATATTTCAATGTAATTTTTTTTTTCCGTTGATTGGTCTACTCTTAGCATATAGGGAGCCTAATACTATCGAAGGCAGGGTTTGTCGGCTTACCACACTCTAGCGTAAACAAACCAGGGTCTTTTGAGCTCCGCAAGATTACTTTACCTCATCTATATAGCTAGCCCATCAGTGAAGATTGTTATATCGGCGTTCTGAACTCTTTTCTCTCGGTAACTCATGTGCCGCTGATTGATGGTGATATTTCGTCAGTAGTCGGAATTATTTAGTCATGATAACACACACCATTTCCTCCTCCACCACCGTCCTCTCTAAATACTTGGTTCACGACGGGCAGTTGTACATGTATTAACTAACACACCAGTTTTCCCGGCATGGAAAAACTGCTGAACATTGTAAAAATGGCGGCATCGTCTAAAAGAAACTACGGCAAACTACACTGAAACGGCGATTATTATTCAAGTCGGCATTCATTATGAAATGTACAAGTGTTGCGCGCTTGGTAAACATATATACTAACTAACACCTTTCAAGCCATATATATGCGATCTTAAAAAACCTTTAAATTATTCGGCTAGGAGAGAAAACGGTCTCCTGCTTGATATCTGAAAATGTTGCTTACGATTACCCTGCACAGAGGGAATAAGCCCAAAGGGAAGTCCGTCAGCAGTCAAGACCGAAAGACATACCTTACAACAACCCGAGGACATCTTGGGCCTTGAATGTTTCAACAGCTTATCTGCATAAATTCTAATATTGATCCCATCTATCAGATTCTCTTTCACGCCGTGCCGTAGTTCGGTTTCTAAAGTTACCTGTTTTTAAAGTTCGATCGTTTGTAAAGTCGTCTATCTAAGCTGTCCAACCTAATGTTGTCAAACTGCCAAATGAAACAGTATCTCCACTGAATGCAAACACGTAACGCTGAATATGATCTGTATGAACTGGCGCTACAACGGAAAGAAAGGTCAAGTTCTTAAACGCCCGCAAATGGAAAGGAAATCTTTGTCTTCCTCTGTCTGAAACCGAACCAATTATCCATGCTGTTCTCTTTCTTTTTAAGTTCCTCTTTTAAACGAAAACTACAAATGTTTTGGACTGACAAACTAAAAAAGGCAAATGACGAAGCCTAAAGTGCTCAGTGATTCACTTTTTAACACTGAGGATGGTTATAAAATTGGAAGCTTCCAGACGCTAAAATAACTTTCAAGAGCCGCTCATGTCTTATCAAAATAGGTGGCCAAGGGAGTTGTTGGGATTTAGGAGAGAGACAGTCACGCCAAAAACACATGGTTTCAGAGAGGAAGTTAACTGAAAAAAAGTGAGTGAGGTCATTTGATAATTACCATTAAGTGTATTGACAGCAACTATTACAAAGCAATAAAACTCTACCAGAACGCCCAAAAGAGCGTTTCTCAATTTTGAAATTTTCAACTGTCCAATGGGGCGTGCCTTGGACCCATTTGTTAACACAGGGGCGGATCTAGGGGGAAGTTGCAGGGGTTGCGCACCCCCCACCCCCACCCTTTTTATTTTATTCGCTTTTAAAATTTGTTTACCTCATCGGTCAGTGACGTCCATTCCCTAGAGGTGCACCCTCTCCCAAGAAAAATCCTCGATCCGCCCCTGTAACACGACCATCTCATGCAACCTCAACAAATAATTATTATCTGCTTAAACCCATGTAAGATAGCAGTTGAGACTCACATCCCTGATCGGCCGAAAATTCAAAATGCAATTTTATTTTCTAAAAGAATTGTAGTATTCATACAGCCTCGGGAAGTACGTTTAATATAAGGGGTTGGGTACAGCATCTAAGGGGTTCACTATCGTAAGAGCCTGGGTATACTATAGACGGACTGGACCTGACTGTTTCAGAGCTAGATTAGGCTAATCCAAAATTAATGTCAACCTTAAATTTAGCAATGGCTTATTTTTAAAATGCCACCAATTTCTGTAAATCGTATGGAATTCAAAAGTGTGAAATAGTAACCTAAGGTTAGCAATGACAAAACGCTTTGAATATTAGTACTGGAAATCGTTATTAACTTTTAAACCCTGGTGGTCATTATCAGGCTTTCCAACAACTGGGACACTGGAACAGTTACTGCTCAGTTCCTGTGTTCACTCGGTTGACGTCGATAATAGTTATGCGAAATCACGAAACTGAAACCAAAGTAAATTAACAGCAGGAGGGATTGAACCCACACCAGCAATAACGAAAACTATGAGTTTTGGGTATTGCGATAAAGAAAAACTGAAATATATAATACAGTTCAGTAAAGTATTTAGAAAATGTATTTCATTGCTAATTTATTGTACTTTACATCGCTTTCTATAATATTATGCAACTGTGTGCACTAGCCAAAAAATAATTCATATCTACTAGAGACTTTTATTGCACTTAGATTCAAATAATGACGAAAGAAACAATCCAACAACAGAAGCAAGGTTTACCCAGCAATTTTCCTAGAACTCACTAGCAAGTTTCCTTTCTTTGTAATTGTTTTAGTAAGTTTCTGATATTATTCAGAATTTTGATTCCTTTAAATTTTGACTGTCTTTTATGTCTTTAAGTCAAGCCGCATCGTTCGTGAATAAGTTGCATATCTAATTTTACATTGATCAGTGCATTTGAGAAAAAAAAGTTGATAACAATGTTTTTTTAACGGTAGCGTTTTTGTTCGTTTTTGTGTGCGTGAGTGCATCGCAAATAAGACAAGACGAGACAACTTTATTACAGTTTTGGACATATTACAGTACCTGACCGACCTGGCACCGCAGGAAGCTGAAGCAAATCGAGACGGCCAGGAACAATAAACATAAATGAAATCGGCTAGCCTTCGCAGATTTCATTTATAATATAATATCAGAAACTTACTAAAAACAATTACAAAGAAAGGAATCTTGCTAGTGAGTTCTAGGGAAATTGCTGGTAAACCTTGCTTCTATTGTTGGATTGTTTCTTTCGTCATTATTTGAATCTGAGAGCAATAAAAGCTTATATATGAAATCTGCAACAAAGCTTAGTCGTCTGCTTCGGTATATTCCTTAATAGTATTCTTTATCCAATCAGTGAATGGATACACCCTTGTGTAGTATACATATTGGTTCTTTTGTGCACACCCCAGGCTCCAGCTGTCAATTCCAGTAGCCACCCATCTGTAGTCCTTTCCTCTTTTTCCATCTCGAACAAAAGCTCCTCCACAATCTCCATGACATGTGCCTTTTCCACCTTTTCCATCTCCAGCACAAAAAGCCACGGTAGAGTTGATAGCGATCACGGATCTGTTTTGCACATAGCTCGTCACTTTGAATTGTGTAAGCAGAGTATTGAAGACGTTTTGATTATCTGTTTTCAGGCTCAGGCTGTTCGCCAGGTTTCAAGGCTTGTGTTACACCCCACCCAGTTACGAAACCGTATTTTGTGGGGATTGCCAAATCGCCCTCATCCTTTTCTGGAAGGCAACAGAATGAGCACAAAAGGGCTGAGTTCACGAGAGTTACGAGGCACGTAACTCTGGTGAACTCAGCCCTTTTGTGGTCATTCTGTTGCCTTCCAGAAAAGGATGAGGGCGATTTGGCAATCCCCACAAAATACGGTTTCGTAACTGGGTGGGGTGTAACACAAGCCTTGAAACCTGGCGAACAGCCTGAGCCTGAAAACAGATAATCAAAACGTCTTCAATACTCTGCTTACACAATTCAAAGTGACGAGCTATGTGCAAAACAGATCCGTGATCGCTATCAACTCTACCGTGGCTTTTTTGTGCTGGAGATGGAAAAGGTGGAAAAGGCACATGTCATGGAGATTGTGGAGGAGCTTTTGTTCGAGATGGAAAAAGAGGAAAGGACTACAGATGGGTGGCTACTGGAATTGACAGCTGGAGCCTGGGGTGTGCACAAAAGAACCAATATGTATACTACACAAGGGTGTATCCATTCACTGATTGGATAAAGAATACTATTAAGGAATATACCGAAGCAGACGACTAAGCTTTGTTGCAGATTTCATATATAAGCTTTTATTGCTCTCAGATTCAAATAATGACGAAAGAAACAATCCAACAATAGAAGCAAGGTTTACCAGCAATTTCCCTAGAACTCACTAGCAAGATTCCTTTCTTTGTAATTGTTTTTAGTAAGTTTCTGATATTATATTATAAATGAAATCTGCGAAGGCTAGCCGATTTCATTTATGTTTATTGTTCCTGGCCGTCTCGATTTGCTTCAGCTTCCTGCGGTGCCAGGTCGGTCAGGTACTGTAATATGTCCAAAACTGTAATAAAGTTGTCTCGTCTTGTCTTATTTGCGATGCACTCACGCACACAAAAACGAACAAAAACGCTACCGTTAAAAAAACATTGTTATCAACTTTTTTTTCTCAAATGCACTGATCAATGTAAAATTAGATATGCAACTTATTCACGAACGATGCGGCTTGACTTAAAGACATAAAAGACAGTCAAAATTTAAAGGAATCAAAATTCTGAATAATATCAGAAACTTACTAAAACAATTACAAAGAAAGGAAACTTGCTAGTGAGTTCTAGGAAAATTGCTGGGTAAACCTTGCTTCTGTTGTTGGATTGTTTCTTTCGTCATTATTTGAATCTAAGTGCAATAAAAGTCTCTAGTAGATATGAATTATTTTTTGGCTAGTGCACACAGTTGCATAATATTATAGAAAGCGATGTAAAGTACAATAAATTAGCAATGAAATACATTTTCTAAATACTTTACTGAACTGTATTATATATTTCAGTTTTTCTTTATCGCAATACCCAAAACTCATAGTTTTCGTTATTGCTGGTGTGGGTTCAATCCCTCCTGCTGTTAATTTACTTTGGTTTCAGTTTCGTGATTTCGCATAACTATTATCGACGTCAACCGAGTGAACACAGGAACTGAGCAGTAACTGTTCCAGTGTCCCAGTTGTTGGAAAGCCTGATAATGACCACCAGGGTTTAAAAGTTAATAACGATTTCCAGTACTAATATTCAAAGCGTTTTGTCATTGCTAACCTTAGGTTACTATTTCACACTTTTGAATTCCATACGATTTACAGAAATTGGTGGCATTTTAAAAATAAGCCATTGCTAAATTTAAGGTTGACATTAATTTTGGATTAGCCTAATCTAGCTCTGAAACAGTCAGGTCCAGTCCGTCTATAGTATACCCAGGCTCTTACGATAGTGAACCCCTTAGATGCTGTACCCAACCCCTTATATTAAACGTACTTCCCGAGGCTGTATGAATACTACAATTCTTTTAGAAAATAAAATTGCATTTTGAATTTTCGGCCGATCAGGGATGTGAGTCTCAACTGCTATCTTACATGGGTTTAAGCAGATAATAATTATTTGTTGAGGTTGCATGAGATGGTCGTGTTACAGGGGCGGATCGAGGATTTTTCTTGGGAGAGGGTGCACCTCTAGGGAATGGACGTCACTGACCGATGAGGTAAACAAATTTTAAAAGCGAATACGAAGAAGAATTCTTCATCTCGGGGGGGGGGGGGGGGTGCGCAACCCCTGCAACTTCCCCCTAGATCCGCCCCTGTGTTAACAAATGGGTCCAAGGCACGCCCCATTGGACAGTTGAAAATTTCAAAATTGAGAAACGCTCTTTTGGGCGTTCTGGTAGAGTTTTATTGCTTTGTAATAGTTGCTGTCAATACACTTAATGGTAATTATCAAATGACCTCACTCACTTTTTTTCAGTTAACTTCCTCTCTGAAACCATGTGTTTTTGGCGTGACTGTCTCTCTCCTAAATCCCAACAACTCCCTTGGCCACCTATTTTGATAAGACATGAGCGGCTCTTGAAAGTTATTTTAGCGTCTGGAAGCTTCCAATTTTATAACCATCCTCAGTTGTAAAAAGTGAATCACTGAGCACTTTAGGCTTCGTCATTTGCCTTTTTTAGTTTGTCAGTCCAAAACATTTGTAGTTTTCGTTTAAAAGAGGAACTTAAAAAGAAAGAGAACAGCATGGATAATTGGTTCGGTTTCAGACAGAGGAAGACAAAGATTTCCTTTCCATTTGCGGGCGTTTAAGAACTTGACCTTTCTTTCCGTTGTAGCGCCAGTTCATACAGATCATATTCAGCGTTACGTGTTTGCATTCAGTGGAGATACTGTTTCATTTGGCAGTTTGACAACATTAGGTTGGACAGCTTAGATAGACGACTTTACAAACGATCGAACTTTAAAAACAGGTAACTTTAGAAACCGAACTACGGCACGGCGTGAAAGAGAATCTGATAGATGGGATCAATATTAGAATTAATGCAGATAAGCTGTTGAAACATTCAAGGCCCAAGATGTCCTCGGGTTGTTGTAAGGTATGTCTTTCGGTCTTGACTGCTGACGGACTTCCCTTTGGGCTTATTCCCTCTGTGCAGGGTAATCGTAAGCAACATTTTCAGATATCAAGCAGGAGACCGTTTTCTCTCCTAGCCGAATAATTTAAAGGTTTTTTAAGATCGCATATATATGGCTTGAAAGGTGTTAGTTAGTATATATGTTTACCAAGCGCGCAACACTTGTACATTTCATAATGAATGCCGACTTGAATAATAATCGCCGTTTCAGTGAAGTTTGCCGTAGTTTCTTTTAGACGATGCCGCCATTTTTACAATGTTCAGCAGTTTTTCCATGCCGGGAAAACTGGGTGTTTAGTTAATACATGTACAACTGCCCGTCGTGAACCAAGTATTTAGAGAGGACGGTGGTGGAGGAGGAAATGGTGTGTGTTATCATGACTAAATAATTCCGACTACTGACGAAATATCACCATCAATCAGCGGCACATGAGTTACCGAGAGAAAAGAGTTCAGAACGCCGATATAACAATCTTCACTGATGGGCTAGCTATATAGATGAGGTAAAGTAATCTTGCGGAGCTCAAAAGACCCTGGTTTGTTTACGCTAGAGTGTGGTAAGCCGACAAACCCTGCCTTCGATAGTATTAGGCTCCCTATATGCTAAGAGTAGACCAATCAACGGAAAAAAAAAATTACATTGAAATATATCGATAAAATAGACCTACAGTTGGTCAAAAAGTTGAAATTATAAGAAATGCCAAAATTAAAGTTAAGTTACCCATGTATGAGTAGAACCAAATTTAAAAATGTTCATGTTAATTTTGAAGACGTAAAAAATTTGTTCCTGTGTAAATGATGCCAGTTTCGTGCAATATTGAAGTGAAATAATGATCTAGCTCACAAAAAATTCGCCGCCAAGTCAGTTCCACGGAGTCATATCACATGGACTTCCCGCTCTTCCTTTCGTACACAAGCGGTTTATTCATATTTCCCGTGTTTTCCTTCCAGGTGATGCTGGGTTTATTTGCTGTTACGTGGATATTGCTGCTTCAAAGTACTATGGGCACAAGTAAGATTATTTGAAAAGAAGAAACTTTTAAGTTTAAAACCTTGCAGAGCTCCTTGCAGCTGGACATAAGGCGATGAATCCCTCAGCTAAAATCCCGCACACACGTATTTGTGTATTTGTAAGCAAGCATTTTTTTTTCTCCCTATTGGCGTCGATCACACCTTTTTGGTTAAGGGAATAACGCAAACCGTATCTTTCAAAAACGCCTTCCAGAATAAAGATTGGACGGATGAAATAGAGTATTTTTGTAGAAAAAAGAGATTACATCAGTCTGATGGACTTAGAGTGATTTAAATAACTGCCTCTGGTACTCAGTCATAATATTGTCTATAAACGAAACTATTGCATCAAAAAATGAGGTGAGCACTGAAAATTCACCCGTACAAGGCTGGGTTATAATTCGTGCTTCATTGCAGGAAATGATAGACGATGCAGAGATCTACTTCGGGGACTTCTAAGAAGCCCACCAAATAACACCAAAATCGCTATAAACATTGGCTTGTCTAAAGCGAGATACACCTGCCATGAAGGATTTAAGCTGGTCGGCAAGGAAGTGCGAACTTGTAAGGGAGGGAAATGGATAGAAAATGTAGAAACCAAGTGTTTAGGTAAGTTCACGATATTTAACACCACGAATTCTACAGCATCACCAGGAAATTCAACATGCTCTGGTGAGGGGATTGTGGGAGGCGCGGTGGCCTCTTGGTTATTGCGCTCGACTCCGGAGCGAGCGGTCCGGGATCGAGCACTGGCCGGGGACATCGTGTTGTGTTCTTGGGCAAGACACTTTACTCTCACGGTGCCTCTTTCCTCTCAGAAGTATAAATGAGTACCGGCGAATTTAATGTTGGGGGTAATCCTGCGATGGACTAGCATCCCATCCAGGGGGGAGTAGAAATACTCCCAGCCGCTTCATGCTACAGAAACCGGGATAAGCTCTGGACTGATGGGCCACTTGGCTCGAATGCAGACTAGTGATCAGGGGATTGTGTCAACAGGAAGCACAAAGGATGTATTGATCAATTAACCGTGGAAACCATCATTCCTGAATGCTAACTAACAGAGTCGACGTCAAGTGGAGGTCGTTTAGGTGGTGGTCGGGGAGACGAGCGTGGCCTAGGGCTCAGGGCGCTGGACTTGTAATCCTGAGGTCCCGGGTTCAAATCCTCCTCCCTTCCACTAGATGGATTTGCGTTTGGTCGTCCCAAATTTAACTTCTCCGCGCTTCGTAAATAGCCAACTGGTCAGCCTCCCTTCAACTGGGATTTTTAACAAGTTTCTGTTCTATTTAGAATGTTTGTCTGCTTGTTAACAGTGTCCCCAATTAGCACGGCGGCGCTAAACACTTAATAAATTAAAAAAATGATTGCCAGTGATAATGATGATGTAAGAAAATCTCTTAATGCACTAAACACTCATAAGTTTTTGTTTTCTTTTTGTTCTCTAAATCAGAACCTTGTGGAAAACCAGAAGACATTCCACATTCCAAAGTTGTTGGCTCAAGTTTTAATTTCAATGACCAGTTAAGGTACGAGTGTATTAAAGGCTACACGCTAACTGGACCCAAATTGAGAACATGTGGTAACGATGGAAAGTGGTCCGAGGCCCCTAGATGCGAAAGTAAGTCACGTCCTGTCATTTGTATACGAACCTCGTGGCCCGTTTTTAGAGATACGAAGAGAGGGGTTGCGAGTGGGTGAGGGCTTGCTGGATCGAGGGTGGTGGATCCACTACAAAAACTGTGGTGACACTCCCATAGCTATTCTCCTGTCTTTTTTTTTTACCTTTATACACTGTTTGGCACTGTTTGCAAGTGCTTTACAGATAAGAACGGAGGGAATGGGGGTGAGTGAAGGAAGTGGTGACTCTTTTAATTATAGTTAATAGAGGGGACTTGTTATGAAGCCCGGCAAACATCAAAAGAGCAAACAAAGTTACCAAGATTTATGTTGGAATTAAGGTCCACGACAGTGCACGATCTTTTGGTTTGCTCTCATACACTATAGATGAGTTACGCAACCTATACGTTTCTATTGGGTAGCTAGT
>JAHPZR010030167.1:97500-103093 GCA_019787425.1 Platygyra sinensis | reverse complement strand
CGCTTTCCGCTTATGATCAAATGAATATACAGTTGTTTACAATAGAATTAGTGTTGCTGTTGTTATTGTCCAGTCAGCTGCAACTAATTCGAAATCATCTTCAAACCCGCCATTCATGTTCACTTCTGGTCAAACGAACACGGTTGTTTACAGTAGCATTAGTGGTGCTGTTGTTACTGTCCAATCAGCTGCAGCTAATTCGAAATCATCTTCAAACCCGCCATTCATGTCCCTACCCCAAGCAACACGGAGTTGCCTGTTTCAATAACTTGTTATAAGTTCTGATTTTTAATTGTTATTTTGTTGATATATACTCGTGTGTTCTGAAAAGCCGAAGATAGGTAAAAGTGGAACGGATAAGCTATCTTTTAATGCCATATTTCATGGTATAAAAGTTTGCGCGGTAAAACATTAAAATAATTATTTTTTATATAATTATGTTTACTGTCAGTATCATCTTATGCATGGGATGTTCGAACTGACTCTCCGATCCGATTGAAATCGGTTTGCTAGGAATGCAATTTAGTAAAGTCACGGATTTCCTTCTCCAAACAAAATTTTTGACAAATATAATCGAAGAATGAATGCTTTCAGGATTTCATAATAAATCATAGCAAATTTGCTGTGGTGTTGTTTCTATAGCAAATTATGGTAAAAGTCTTTGAGATGCCGAGCTCAGAAAAACTCGGGAAAAGAAGTAAAACATGAACAGTTTCCATGAGGATATGTGTACAGTATAGCGCCACGTTTTTGTTTCTGATAAACCACTGATAAAGATTGTGACATCGGGTTTTTTCGCTCTGAACTCTAACTGGGGAAAACTAACGTACAAAAGGCCTAATTGGCTGTGCCACTGCGCTTGACTGGGAATTAGCTCGGGAAGGAACTTGTCACGGGTTCCAAAGTACCGTCGATCGGATCTGCTACAACTGAAATCAGGACACTCAGAGAAATTGGACTTCACACGTTTATTCTCCGCGTACTCGTTTTGCTATACGTCCTAGCTGTCCAACTTTTGATGTAAAATCGTAAAACGTCGAGATGTAAATAGTCCGCCGAGATTTTCTTTTTATATACAATTAGTTTGACTTCTTTTTAATTCACTGTTTACATTTTTTTTAACTTCTTTTTAATTACAACAGTGATAAGAATTTACAACACTAAAACAGCTACTTACACCACTTACACTACCTAACAATACGATGCAATTACAGATGCTACTCTTCTCAAACTCATTAATAATTCATCAAGTTAAAACAAAGAAAATTACAAACGTGAAGGAGGTTTGGATACCCGGTCTTAATTAGTATAGATTTTCACGATTTTACTTCTCCGTTTACTCCTTAGTTTTGTTTCGATTGAGAAGATATATCAAACACTCGAGGCAGTGTTTCATGGGCTATCCATACACCTCGAATTTCGTCAAAAATACTCCGCTGCGTGTCGTATTTTCAACTCTCTTCTCGGTGTTTGGATATCTCGATGAAACACTGTCTCTCGTGTTTGATAAATTACATACAATTGCACTACAATTTGCATAACTTACTTATTTTAACTTACAATAGTCCGCCGAGATGTAAATCGTATCACAGTAAACAGAGTACTTTACTTGTACTAACGCAATACACGATTGCATTATGTAAGGAACAAAATAAAGACTTCTAAATAAAGTCAGCTTGAAACTAATGACAACCTAAAAGACATGAATAGACCTTCTGAATAGAGTCGGCTTCAGTGAAATCGTCAACTAACTAAATTCAGTTTACAAGATAAATTTGCCAACAAGACGTAACAAAAGCTTTATGCGTAGGCTGTATAATCAGCGTAAAAAGCTGTATAAAGATACATTATTTTCGGCAAAAGTAAAAAGAAACTTTAAAATAAAAGCCATTTCAGTACTTGTATCCTCTTTTTCACATTTCACAATGCTAAAATTTGAACAGCGACGACTATTACGCGAGTGCATTGAACCTGATTTACTTAAAACACAATATGCATTGGTTTATCGCAAGTCACTGTCACTCCTAACATAATAGAAGTTTGACATATTTTAGCCAAACAATGTTCCAACAAAGTAAAAGACCCATTTTGAACAACATTACTATACTTTTTCCTCGGAAAAGATGGTGAATTTAAGCTCGGTACTTGTGAAATGTGAAAAGAGTGATCAACAACACATGCACTCACTATGGCTTCGACAGTGCTGATCTTAGCAGTATGCAGGATGCCTGTCTTACTGATAAATTCAGTTAAATAACTGCGCTCTCCATGAGTTCTCGTAGCTCAGTGGATAGACTGACTCGCGTCCGGTGTTTGGGTTCGATTCCTGTTGGGGACTCAGATTTTTTCTTTGTCCCACGCTCGAGTCATGTTAATCAGTTCACTTTTACTTTTTTTTGTTTCTTTAATTGGAATTCCATAGTTGAGCCTTTAGTTGCATCCACATGTGAACTTTTTTAGTATTTAAGTAATAGATTTAGTAGATTGGAGAGAAACAAAGTGATAATTATTTTGGCCGAACTAGACCGTCACTGAGGAAATTAGTGATTTTTGTGACAAAGTACGCGACACACAGGTGATGGATCATGGCATTATCATGTTTGGCATACATCAATTTAAAAGAAGGTCATTGTTTAAACCGACACTTAAGTGTTCTCTGAGTGGACAAATGAGCGTTTAAACCTTAAGTAGACACTGAGGAAATAAGTGATTTTAGTCATAAAGTACGCGGCACACATGTGATGGATCATGGCATTATGTTTGGCATAAATCAATTTAAAAGAAGGCCATTGTTTAAACTGTGTTCTCTTAGTGGAAAACAATGGAGCAATGGCGGATCTAAGGGAGAGGCTTCGGAGACCTTTATTTTGGGTCAAAAAAAGAAGAAAAAAGAAATAACAAAAGGAGGAAAAGCCGGCAGCGCAAGCAAAACAAACCACAACGCCCCACCCCCCCCCCCCCCCCCCAACCCCCCTTCTAGCTAAAAATCTGGATCCGCTATTGTGGATCAAATTCATAGCTTACGGAAATTAGCAAATATAGGTAATGTAGCCTCCGAAACATGTTTCAGTCGAACACTGAGCTCCAGGCAAAGCAGCTCTCCGTTTCGTAAACGGTCGATGCCATTTTCGCGACACTTAAAATTAAATTAAAGAAAAGGAAAATTTGCAAGTAACCACCTAGTATCGAACCCGAAACCTCTGTTTCCTGACATCCCTCTTATACCACTACACTACCAGGTTGATCCACCAAATCTCTCCAAAATTTAATTATAAAACGTGACATTCTTAAACATTAATAATAGAGTTGCCCCAAACATCAATAAGAGCTAACCGCAAGCAAACTAGTGTGAATATGAACAATTAAGCATTTGGTGAGTGCACTCATTTTCTCCATCAACAAATTATAACCATGTGCATTAACACTGGGTTTGTCTCCAGGTGGGTACATTTAAAAATATTTGAAAATATAAATTAGTAACTTATTTTGTATTTTCAAATATTTTTAAAATTATAACCAGTTTCTACCTTGTCGAGGCTTAAACTAAAGCAGATATGGCATAGTTCATTATGAAAGGCTTGGTTACCAATGATGGCATCGACCGTTTACGAAACGGAAATCAGCCCAGGCGAAACCTGAACGAAGCGAGCGCCCGAATTCATCTGTCGTGCTCGTCTGCTCGCTTTGCTCGCCAAATTTTTCCCGTCCGCACTGGTTGCCTGTTCGCAGGCTAAGGATTTCAAA
Organism: Platygyra sinensis; assembly: GCA_019787425.1. Taxonomy (NCBI): domain Eukaryota; kingdom Metazoa; phylum Cnidaria; class Anthozoa; order Scleractinia; family Merulinidae; genus Platygyra; species Platygyra sinensis. The sequence continues at coordinate 99,349 of JAHPZR010030167.1, read as the reverse complement.
TGCAGAGGAGGAATAGAACAGGATTAGTCTGAGCCCCCGTTTGATTAGGACAGCAGTAGTTTTGTAGCATCCATCCCACCGATGACCTCCTGCCGATGACCGACCGAGCTCGACCGAACTTGTTATCCACCTCTTGGTTTAATTCAGACAATATTCTACGCCGGTTGTTTCTTTTTGTTTTTTTTCCTGGGGATCTCATACATTTAAGGGTATATTCAAACAAGGATTCATCGATCATCTACATGAGTACACGCGGTGTGCTCCACCTCCACCCCGCCTGTACTCTCCAGGCCTGTGTACTCTCTGAACATGCAAGTACAGTTCTCTGCCCGGCCGGTCTTGGCTGAGCGAGCTCTGGAACGACCTCAGCCCCAGGGTTTTTTGCGTTGAACAAAGATGGCGGAAATTGATGGCGGATATTTTGAAAGTTCATGGATCTGCGACCCTCTGGACTGTTATTAAGGTCTGTAACCCGTAACACCTGTTATGGCTGAGTGTGCTTGATTTTCCCTTGATGCTATGGGTGAAATTGATAGAATTCAACTACGAAGTAACAAGATTGCTACGAGTGTGTGAAGAATGAAGCTACAGGGGATTCAAAAGTTTAATGACAGTTCTGAGGCTAAGCTAAGTAATATTCAGGATAACTGGAGCAATATTCAAACTAACCAGTTTGCTATACAGGATAACAAGGGTATATCTCTTGAAACAATAGATGCTACAGGTTACCATAACAAGGGCGGATCCAGGATTTTGAAATGGGGGGTGAATTTTTGTAATGATAATAATGTCAGAGAAATCATTACAAATATTATTTCAATATCTGAGGGATAAGAAAACAAAGAAAGAAGGGGGCTCAGAAAAAGGGGGGTTAAGATTCACCCATTTCACCTCCCCTGGATCCGCGTCTGCATAATCAGTAAAAATTCGTGTCTGGAGGTGCTGGACTACCTGAAAAATTTGTAATCTGCAGTCTGTATTTTACACCCAGTCTGCCTAGTAGCCTTGGTCTACAGTCTGCATTTTTCACTAGAACAAAAAGAATGAATATTAAAAAGAGCAGAAAAAAACGAGAACCTGAAACACAAGCTAATACAGGGATTTTATCACTAGGTCACATGCTTAGCTTTGGTAGTCAAATTAGAAGTGGTACTTTCCTTGGGGTAACGGTCTTGGACAAAGATGAGTTCTTGACTTCATGGTGTCAAATCTCCTTTTGTATTCTCTTACAGTTACATGTTGCACTACAATATTTCTGAACAATGCTAGTGGGCTTTGACTTCATATTTCGCCTTTATAGCTTGATATATATTAAATAATGTTTGATCTCTTTCCACTCAACAGTTTACAGATGTAAAGTTGAATGACTCAATTCGCATCTTGGTAGAAGGACTGCCTACCTACTGTGAAAGTAACAACAAAGTGAAATTTCAACCTTAAAAAAGTAGGACTTTATTCTTATCTTTCTGTCTGTCTGTCTGTCTTCTGTCTGCTCTGTCTGTCTCTCTGTCTGTCTAATGAGTTCCTCCTCAAACTTACTTTGAAGTTGTCTTTTTGTTATAACATGTCTGTCTGTCTGTCTGTCTGTCGTTTTGCCTGTCTGCCTGTCTGCACAATTGTCTCTATGTCTGTCTGTTGAGTTCCTCCCTCCCACACTTCCTTTGAAGATGTCGTTTTGCTATAGCATGTCTGTCTCCTGTCTGTCTGTCTGTCTGTCTATTTGTCTGCTTGCCTGCACATGTCTGTCTGTTGAGTCCCTCCCTGCCTCAAATCTTTTAAAGTTGTCTTTTTCCTATAACATGATTCCATGTCTGTTGTTTTATAGATCAAATCACTAATCCTATTTTTT